>CAUYUJ010019843.1:0-30047 GCA_963575745.1 Prorocentrum cordatum | reverse complement strand
CATCCCTGCCTCTTCGGTCCACCCTCGATTCCTGTCGACGGCCAGCCCTGCTCGAAAAGCTTCGACATGGGCGTCCACGGGGCGTGCATCCTTGTCCTCGCCGCCGTCGATCCTCGGACCTCGATCCTCGACTCTGGGATCTCGATCCTCGATCCTCGGGTTTCGACTCTCGATCCTCGATCCTCGGCTTTCGGTCCTCTTAACATCATCTCTTTCTCCTCCCACATGCTGGCCTCCGGTAGGCAACATTTATAATCCCCCCGCGACCCCGAACTTTCTTATCCCTGTGGGATTATTCTCCGAGGCATAGGGTTAACTGATTAAGAGACCTCCTTCTGGATGGCTGGGGCAGCGTTTCCGCACCACCTTGCCAGAACGCTGGCCCCGTTTCTGGAGCACGTTCGCCCCTTCCAGCGTTGAGACAAGAGTCGGCCCAGGCTCGTTCAGAGACGCTGCCGGGAAGCCGGGCCCAGACGTCTTGCATGGTGATTTTGTGGATCCGATGTTCGGCGATCTCCGTTTTGACTGTACCTGCGGCGCCTGGGGGCACCCCACTTCGCGCCTCGGGGCACGGTGGCGGATAGTGCGCCCCTGCTGGCCAGAGGCCGAGGCCAGGTGGGCGGCGCCTCAGAGGAGGTTTGGAGGAGGAGGAGGAGGAGGAGGAGGAGGAGGAGGAGGAGGAGGAGGAGGAGGAGGATGGAGGCCCAGCCGCGCTGAAAAGCTCACGACGCTGCCGCCGCAGGGTCGCGCGCGGGCGCCCTCCGCTCCCGCGCGGGGGCGCCCCGAACAGGGCCCTGCCCTCGAGGGTCGGGCGGAGCTGCCGCCGCTTCCTCGGCGGGAGGGGCGGCGGAAGCAAAGCGAGGCCGCCTCCGCCGGCGGAGGCCGGCGGGCGCTCGGCGGAGAGGCCGGCGGAAGCAGAAGTCGACCTCCGACGATCGGGGGCGACGGAAGCGGCCCCTGGCAAGCCATCCTCTTCCGTGGCGTGCCCCCTCGCCCCACCCCAAGGCGTGTGCATGCGGCCGGAGGGCAGCTCGAGAGGCGAGGAGGGCGCCAGAGAGGGGGGTGGCTGCTGCCCGCAAGACTCGTCAAACAGAGATGGGCGGTTTTTGTTCTCGGTGCTTGCGTGGTGGGCGCTACTTCGATGCTGGCTTGAGGCATTCGGCCCAGACGCAGGGGTGTCCGAATCCGGCAGCACCCTCTCGGCATCGAGGTGTCCTGACACGTGCCCTAAACCATCGAGCGCTTCGATTCTGGACGGCGTTTCAAACCATTTTTGACGAGGCTTTGTGGGGGTCGGTGAGGCCGCGCCCGAAAAGAGGCGGCAAGATTCTTGGGTGCAGGGTCTCCGGAAAGCGGCCACGTGGCGCGCTGCGCCGGGCGCCCCGCGCCGGCCAGCGCGCAGGGGGGCCGCCAGCCTACGAAGGTGCGCAGCGGCCCCTTCCCCTCCGTGGTTCCCGCGGCGGCACGGTCCGCACAGTGGAGGCCCATGCCAAGAAGCACCCTGCTCGTCTCCAGGGTGCCCGTGGGTTTCTTGGGTTTCGATGGTTTCGCCGTGAGAAGCGCGACGTCCCCACACCAGAAAGCAAGGGATGGGTTGGGTTTCTCGTGGGTCAGGTTTCTCGTGGGAGGTCTCTTGTGGATTGGCCTCCACTGCATCTTCCGCCTCTGGCTCTTCCTCCTCTTCCTCCTCCTCCTCCTCCTCCTCCTCCTCCTCCTCTCCTCCCCTCCCCCTCCTCCTTTCCTCCCCTCCTCATTCCCTCCTCCTCCTCCTCCTCCTCCTCCTCATCCTCCGCCTCCGCCGCGTCCGCTCCCCTCAGATCTCCCCCCCCCCCCCCCCCGCCTCCCCCCCGTCCCCCGATCGGCGGCGCGCGAGGGGGAGAAGGAAGTGAGGAGGCGAAGGCCTTCTCAGCAGGCGGCGGCGGGGCCTCTCGGAAGCCTTCGCGCCTTTTGAGCAGTCTTCTGCGGGCAATGTCTTTATCCACATCCAGTGCGTCTGGTAGTTTCGGACACTCTTCCCAAGAAACATGAGGCGCACTGGATATGGATTATAATCTGCCTCCAAAAGGCTCAATTTTCATCCATATCCAGTGCGCCTCGGCCTTGCGGCGCCCCTTCCAAGAAAGTCCAAGACGCACTGGATATGGACATAGATATTGCCCGCATCTTCTGTGTCTTCGGGGGGGGCTTAAAAAACTCCTCATGAGGCCGGGGGTCTTCCGAGCCTTCTGAGAAGGCCCGCCCCTTCCCACTTCCCCCCCGCGCCGACCGCCAACCCGAGGCGGGCGCATCTCACCACTCGCTTGTGTTTCTGGCCAGCCCGACAGGAGGCCAATGCGCTTCGAAAGGCCGCCGCGGACGCCGCCTCCGGCATTCGGGGGCACCACTTCTGACCCGTCGCCCAGGGCAGCCGCTACCTCCTTCCTTTCTCGCTCGTCTTTTCTCCCTGTCTCCTCCCTGCTTCTGGCCCAGCCTCCCCATTCTCGGGAGAGGGAAGCATCCTCCGCCGTCCTCCATCCTTCGGGGGCGGCCAGGATGGGGGTGATGACCAGGAGAGTGTGCACACCATGGCCGGGGTCATGATATCTCCCTGGATCTCATGCCACCCTCTTCGTCTTCAATGCGTTCCGCGTGGTTCCCCCCCTCGTGCGCACGCCTCGGGTCATGCTTTGCGCCCCTCCCTCGTGGACGCCCCCCTCCGGGCCGGCCGAAGCCTCCCCCCTCTCGGGGAATGGGGACCCATGCACGACCACCCAGGCCTCCAGAGGCCTGCGTCCTGGCGGCGGGAACCAGGGGCCACGCGCGCGTTCCGCTACTCGCAGCGTGCCTACTCGCAAACGTTCGGGAAAAGAACGCATGTTCGCCTCGATGCAATGGGTCGTAAATCCTCCTCGGCGGAGCCAGGTCATTTGCGAGCACGGGAGGTCCGTATCGTGTCGACTGGCGGCGACCCCGCCAGCGGCGTTCAGCGTTGAACGCCGCGGGCGACCCAGAATCGTTCGATGTGGAACGATTTGGACGCTTCGGAAACGGCCGATCGTTCAAGGCTGAACAATCCCCGCGGTGTCAGAAACCAACGCCGAAGTCGGCACGACATGAATCTGACGTACAGGCGGCTCGGATTAGTAGGTCGACCCTGCCAGCTCAAGGGTACCCTTGTGTCCTGTGCCTCGCGACACGTGCCTTCTTACACTCCTATGGCGATGTGCCCCTCGGAAAGGATATTTTGTCCTCTCGCGTGTCCTCTCCAATCAAGTCCTACTGTAGTCGCTTTGCGAGTAGTGGAACGCATTCGTTTTAGGGGGGGCGGAACGAGGGAGGCGGCCTGCTTGGCGAGAGGGCCGGGGTCTCCTCGGCAGGGGTCGTGCTCTCCTCCTCCTCCTGCTCCTCCTCCTCCTCCTCCTCCTCCTCCTCCTCCTCCTCCTCCTCCTCCCCTCCTCCCCCATCCTCCCCTCCCTCCCCCTCCTCCCCTCCTCCTCCTCGCTCCTCCTCCTCCTCTCCTCCTCCTCCTCCTCCTCCTCCTCCTCCTCCTCCTCCTGGGAGGCAGGCGGGCTCCCAAGAGGCAGGCGGCCCTCTCTTAGAAGAGCGCCTGCGACTCGCCCCGCTCCCCCTCTTTTTTCGCGCCGCCACTCGGTGGGTGTGGTGGTGCTGGTGGTGAGTGCTTTGGTTTCTAGGCCGAATCCTCGGAGGTTGGTAGACCTCCTACCCTGACACGTCGATTGGTGAATTGGCCGTTTTCGGCTCGCGAGAGGGCGTCGCGGCCGTCATGTTTCCGGGTCCAGGTCCGTCGGTTTCGGTCCCAGGCCGTGGTTTGCTAAAGGGAGGTTTGTCCTCCGCCAGGAATCCTCCCCCTGCGTCTTTGACATTTTAGTGCGTCGGCGGTTGTGGATGGTTTCGCTGTTGTTTTCGTTTGCAACCGAGTGCTTTCCTTGATCTTCTCGTGCGCAGCTGTGCTCAGGGCTCGGAGCCCTTGATTTTCTTGGTGGTGGTTGTGGTGGTGGTGGTGGTGGTGGTAGTCCCCTCTCCCCTGGCCTACTCCTCGAGAGAGCGCCGGTGGAGCCGCCTCCAATCGAAAAGGGAGGGTGCTCGCGCAAACCCCCTCCCTCTAAGAGGCCAGGGTGGTCTGGGATTCACCTCGGCCACACAAGCCGCATCAAAGCGAAACTTCAGATGACCAAAAAACGTCTGACATGTTAGCATCGATGGATATATATATATATATATACATATATATATATATATGCATATCTATATATATATATATATATATATATATATATACATATATATATATGTATAGAATGCGGCTCTACACACACGTCCACACATGCATGCGTAATCGCAAGCATGCGCACACGCATGCTACTGACGGGGAAGGGGGGGCCTCCTCGCCCCCTCTTCCTCGCCACCCGCTTCCTTATCCATCTCTCCATCCTGCTCTTCCCGCTGTTGCTCCTTGTCCGGTTCACCATCCTCCCCTTCCTCCTCGTGCCGGTACATATACTCCTCCTCACCATCCTTTCCTCTTCCTCCTCCTCATTTGCTTCTTCGGCCCTCTCCCCCTCCTTGCAATCCAGCCATCCTCCCCCTTTCTCTCCCTCCTCTTGCGTTTTCCCCCGCGTCACCAGTTGTATTCCCTTCCTCCTCTTCCTCAGCCTCTTCCTCCTCCTCCTCCTCCCCCTCCCTTCTCCCAATACGCTCCTCGTCCTTCCCTCGCCGCCCCTCCTCGGTGTCGTCGTCGTCCTCCCCATCCTTATGATCTCTCTCTCTCTCTCTCTCTTTCTCTCTCTCTCTCCCTCTCTCTCTTTTTCTCTCCATAATCCCCCCCCATTCATTGATTCTCCTTGTTGTCTTGTCATGTCTTTTCGGCGACCCGTCGCTCCAAGACGGCCCGCGACGTCCCTGAGCTCCCCCCCTCTTGTGGACAATCACTATAGTTGTATCTACCGATGTGGTGTGCTTTCTGATTTGATTCTGGCCTAAAGAATTACGTCTGGATGAACACCATGTGACTTGTTGGAAGTGGCGGTTGCGGTGGTAGAAGCGGAGGCCCCACCATCACCGCCACGCCCACTACTTAGTGGCAATGGAAAGGTATTGGCGGTGGTGGTGATGGTGGATGTGCTGGTGGTGATAGCAGCAATAATATTGATTAGCCACAACATGCTGATGGGATCGCGCTTGCACTCGTCGCAACCAGTGGCGCCGCCCCCATAGACATTGAAAGGGTGCGGGAGAGTCGGTGGATTAGTATATAAGTTGGTGGTAGAAGCAGCCGTGGAAATATTAACGGGGGTTGGCGGATGTGGCGGTGGTGGTAGTTGGGGATCGCCTCCAGCGCCACCGCGACCATCGCCTGCCAAATGCCGTGCTGGCCGCGGGATAGGGAGGGGGGGAGGGGGGAGCACTTGTGGTGGCGGAGGTGGTGGTGGTGGCACAAACAACAGCAGTGGACGCATTCGCAGACGTTGGTGGCGCGATGGTGGCGATTGGAGAGGAGGCGCCTCGACCACCACCGCAGCCACCACTGCCATCCCCCATGTGCACAAAGTCCGGTGCTGTGATGTAGGCGATGGTGGTTGCGGTGGGAGTGGGGCCAGCCAGCCGCGCACATACTAGTGTAACTTGGTGGTGGCGGTGGCACTAGGGGCACCGCCACCACCGCAACCATTGCCCTCGCCACCGCCGCCACCCCCTTGCCCAGAACGGGTGGTGGTGGTGGTGGTGGCAGCGCGGGGTAGTGATGGTGGCGACGTGATTGTGGTGGTGATGGAGGCGAATGTGGCGGCGGGTAGTTGCGCCGTCAGTAAAGGCGCTCGTGGACTTGAGCGTTGGCGTTGGTAGGATGGCGTCGCATCCACCGTCGCATCCACCGCTGCGGCCGCCATCCGTGGCCACGAAGTAGTAGTGGCGGTGGCGATTGGGCAAGACGGTGGCGGTGGCTGATGTAGTTGTGGTGGTAGCAACAACAGTAGAAACTTTCGCAATGCCACAGTTTTTTCACCATCCCCCTATCTCTTTGTTTGCTGGTCACCCACTTCCCTCGATGGATGTGCTGGCGGTAGTGGGGGAATTGCATCCACCACCGCAACCACCACCACCACCACCACCACCACCACCACCACCACCACCACCACCACCACCACCACCACCACCACCACCACCACCACCACCACCACCACCACCACCTCCTTGATGCAGAAGAGGTATTGCTGGTGGTGGTGGTGGGGTCGGGTGCGCGGCGGTGTAGGCAACTGTGCTGGCGGTGATTGCGTCCGCCCCGTAAATGTCGACAGATGTTGGTGTTTGTGGTAGTGGAAGGATTTGCAAAGCCGCCGCCATCTCCAGTCCTGACCCAGGAAGGGTAGCGGCGGTGGCGGTGGGGCACGGCTGGTGGTGGCGCAGTGGTTCTGGCGACAGTGGTGGTGTTGCACGATTGCCAACCGCCGTTGTGGGAGTGAGTGGTGGCGTCCGGCAGTAGTTCGTAGAATGTGGAGGCGTCGGTGGTGGTGGCGTTGGGATCTCCTCCGCCAGCGCCGCCAGCATCAGCGCCGCCGCCGTCGCCGTGGCCCAGAACGGGTGGTGGCGGTGGCGGCGTAGTCTTGGTTGTGGAGCAGCGCTTGTTGTGGTGGAGGCGTGCGGCACCTGCTGCTGCAGCGTGCGTAGAAGCATTCGTAGAAGTGAGTAGTGGTGGTGGTCGGAAGTGCCGAACCCATTGCCGCGTCAACCACCGCCTGCTCCTTGGTCAGAGAAGGGCAGCGGCGGCGGCAGATGAGTAGCACTGCTGTGGGGGATCGGGCACTTATTCCTGCAGTGGAAGAGTAGCGGGCTTTTGCAAACAAGCCTTCGCGGCGGAATGCAGTGGAATTCCTTTATGTCGAGGGTTTCTATAAGGCTCCTTCTGTAGAAGGTTTCATGTTTTTGCGAAGGACCTTTCTGCGTCTAGTTTCGTAAAAGGATTTCAATGATAGTCCTGTTGCGGAGCATTGCAGTAAGGTTTCTTGTGTAGAGGATTTTATTGCGATCTCTGTTGTAAATGATTTCAACGCTTTTCCTTTTGTGCAGAGGGCTTCAACGGGTTTCTTGTGCAGAGGATTTCATTGCTGATCTCAACCGGATTTCTTCTGCAGAGGGCTTCAATCGAACTGATTTGGTTGAGAATTTCAATAGGATTGTTTTTCGAGGACTTCAATGCGTTTCCTTGCGTGGTGGGCCTCGTCAGAATGATACCAGAATTTTTTCCCCATGTCACACGTGTATGTATAAATACACACACACGAGTACATACTAAACACACATCGGGGACAACAGAGGACTCGCCTGTGATATCTTCGGCGCTTTGAATCAGATGATTTCGGCGTGCGCTTTCAGAGAGCATCGAGCGAAGCCACGGTTTTTTGTTTCACGTGTTCTTGATCAAAAACACATTTCGCTCGGTACTCGCTGAAACCGCACGCCAGCCGAAATCATTGGATAAGAGAAATCCAGAGGGCGTCACAGGCGAAACCTGATTTCGAAGGTGGATTTTTCAAAGGAAAAAAGAATTTGTCATTGTTTTCAGAATTTTTCCAAAACATGGGGCACGATATTATGTTGGACTGGTGGTGAGACAGATTCCGTTTGTAGAGGATGTGGGTGAATTCGTTTCGTTGCGGTGTTCAAGAATATTCTTTCTGCTGAGGATTTTAATCGAATTCCTTTCCAGGGTTTCAATAGGATTCCTGCGTCAAGAATTTCGAGCCGACTCCTGTTGTAGAGGATGCTGATAGAATTTCTTTTGTTACGGGAGGGTTTCAACTTATATATCCCTATGTGAAGGATTTCAGTATTATTTTCAGTAGAGGATTTCAGCAATATTCCTGTTGTAACGGATTTCCGTACGTGTCCTTGTGCACAAGATTTCAATTGGATTCTTCTTTCCAGCGGATTTCTACGGGGTTCGTTTTCGTCGAGGATTTCAATGGAATCCTGTTGTAGAGCATTTCAACCATTCCGTCGCCACTTTTGGCTCAAGTCCGTAGCGTTTCGCTCACGATATTCGCTCACAAACGAGGCTCCCGCCTGTTACGTTCCCCATATTCAAACCCCGGGAGCCCAAACGCGATGACAGTTACAGGATTCCGATGATCCGCCTCGGATTAAAAACATGAGCTGCGGGCCCCATAGGGAGGGGGCTCCCGCGTGAGACTTTCTCGAAATTTGCTCACAGACAAGACTCTCGCCCGATACTTCCACCATGTCCAGGCCCCAGGGGCCCAAAATTGACGACCGTTGCAGGATTCCAATGACCCGCTTCGGATATAAAAAACAGGAGCTGCGGGCCCCATAGGGGGGGACTCCCACTTGAGATTCCCCCACAATTCATTGATAAACGAGGCTCTGGCGTGATACTTCCTGGATGATGATGATGATGCTGATGAAGGTGCTGATGACGGTGTGTCTGTGTTTGTGAGTGGGTGGTAGTGGATGACGGGGTAAGTGAGTGCGTGAGTGAGTGGGTGAGTGAGTGGGTGAGTAGGTGAGGGACTAGGTGGGTGAGTGAGTGGCTGAGTGTGTGAGTGGGTGATGATGACGAGTGTGTGAGTGAGTGAGTGTGTGAGTGGGTGAGAGAGTGGCTGAGTGAGTAATTGTGAAGGATGATGTGTGTCAGCGATTGAGCGAATGAATGTGCGATTGAAGAAGAGGAAAGGGTGTGTTCCTGCGCGGGAGGTGTGCAGAGAAAACCAAAACCCCACTTAGGATGTGGGGAAGAAGAACCCCACTCAGGATGTAGGAAACAAAAACCCCGCTTATGATGTGGGGAACAACGATGATGATCCTGCTGAGGATGATGTGTGTGAGTGAGTGGGTGGTAGGTGGTGAGCGAGTGTTTGTGTGAGTAAAAGAGTGATGCTGCTGAGTGAATATGAGTGTGTGTGAACGAGTGACGGAGTGTGTAAGTGATGATGCTGTGGCGGCGATGATGATGTGAGTGCTTGCGTGTGTGAGTGAGTGAGTGTGTATGTGGTGAGTGAATGAGTGAGTGAGTGAGAAGAGAGGGGGTGTTCCTATGTGTTCCTGTGTGTTCCTGCGCGGGGTGTCCACAGCAAACAAAAAACCCATTTTGGCTGTGGGGAACAAAGTTCGTTTGATACTTTCTGGAAATGCACGCCAGCCGAAATCAGTTGATTAAAACATCCGGAGGGAATCACAGGCGAAACCTGGTGTCTCGATTTCGAAGATTTAAAGACGCAGCTGACCATTTTTTTTAAACTATGAGAAACATTTGTTTGAAATCTGATGAAGCAGAGTCCGTTTGTAGAGGATTCCGATGAATTTGTTTTGTTGCGGATTTCCATTGGATTTTTTGTTGAGGATTTTAATATAGTTCCTTTTGTACAGGATTTGGATAGGAGTCCTGTTGTAAAAAAAATCAATAGGATCCCTATCGTAGAGGACTTCAATCGAATTCATGTTGTTGCGGATTTCAGCAGGATTCCTTCTGTCGAGAATTGCAATCGAGTTCTTTTTGTACAATATTTTAATCGGGTTCCATGTGTAAAGAATTACAATCGGGATTCTTTTTTGTAAAAGATTTCAATCGCATCCTTTCTGGCAAGGGTTTCAATCATATTCCTTCTGTCGGGGATTTCAGTAGTATTCGTATTGTAAAGGGTTGATTTACAAGCTGTTTTTTGGGGCGGACTTACAACTTGATTTCTTCTGTGGCTGATTCACACATTTATTCCTTGTGTGTTAGATTCGCATATTGTTTCCTTCTGTGGCGGGTTTACAATTTTCGTTTTTTTGCACCGCGTTTACACATTGATTTCTTTTGTGGCCGATTTACATGTTGAATCTTTTTGTAGCGGGCCCACAATAGAAGCTCTTCGACGGCGGATTCGTTGTTCGGCGATGCGTTTACGACGGCGTCGACGACCAGAAGGGGCTCCACCCACATGTTGAACTTGTTCCCCCCCATGGGAGACCCAGAACTCCCCGTTCTCCCCTTTTTGGGGGGGGGGGGGGGTCGGACCCCCCTCCCCTTCCCCTTTTAATGGGGTGGGTGGGGGGTTCGGACCGCCCCCCACTCCCCCCTTTGCGCCGGAGGGTGAGGGGGATGTCGGACCCCCTCCCATCCGCCCTTTGCGCAGGAGATGGTTCGGGGAGGGGGCCCGCTCCTGTTCCTGTGCGCTGGCTAGGGTTTTACAGTAGGGTGCGGGTTCGGGGGTTAGGTTAAGGTGTTAGGATAAGGGTGGTAGGTTTAGGGTTAGTGCGGTAAGCCTAGGGTCACGGTGTGAGGGTTAGGGCGTTAGCCTTAGGCTCTTAGGGTTAGGGTGTTAGGGCCACAAGACCTTGCGCGGATCAATCCTTCCCGCCTTGAGCGCTTCCCATATGATCGGCTTGTCATTTTAACGCACCAGCGCGGTCTCGTATCCGCTGCACCTTCCCAGCACAGCTGGGCTTTCTCGGGCCGATCGCGGGGCGTTTCTGGGTCCTGCTTCCATTGAGGTAGTACGCTTGGAGTGTTAGGGTTGGGGTCAGTGTTGGGGAGGTAGGATTAGGGTGCTGGCCTTAGGGTGAGGGTGTTAGTGTCAGGGTGTTAAGATGTTAGGGTTGGGGGTAGCGCGTTAGGGTTAGGGCGTTAGGGTCAGGGTTTTAGGGTGGGTGTGATCAGGATTGGTTGCTAGTGCTAGGTGGGTGTAGGGTGTTAGGGTTAGGGCGGTAGGCTTCGGGTGTTTGGGTTAGGGTGTTTGGGTTGGGGTGGTAGGGTTAGGGCTAGTGTGTTAGGCTTAGGGTGTTAGGTTTTGGGTTAGTGCGTTCAGGTGTTATGGTCTTAGGGTTAGGGTGTTCGGTTAGGGTTATGGTGTTAGGCTTAGACCCGTAGGGTCAGGGTTAAGGCTAGGGTTAAGGTTTAGGGTGTCAGGGGTAGGTTGGTAGGAGTAGGGTGTTCGGGTTAGGGCGGCAGGTTCCGGGTGTTTGGGTTAGGGTGTTAGGGTTAGGGTGGTAGGGTTAGGGACAGGATGTCAGGGTTAGGGTGTTAGGGTTAGGTCGGTAGGGTTCGGGTGTTAGGGTTGGGTTGTTAAGGGTGGGGTGTTAGGCTTAGGGTGTTAGAGGTAGGGTGTTAGGGTTTCGGCACTTTTGGGTCAGTGTTTCAGGTCAGGTTTAGTGGGTTGGGGGTTAGGGTGTTTAGGTCGGGGTTAGGGTGTTAGTGCATCGGTGTGAGGGTCAGGGTGTTACGCTTAGTGTGGTAGGGTTTGGGTTAGTGCGGTAGGGTTCGGAGTAGGGTGTTCGGGTCAGGTAGGGTCAGGGCGGTAGATTTCGGGTTTGGGTGTTAGGATTAGGGTGCTAGGGTTAAGGTGGTAGGGTTAGGGTGGTAGGGTTAGGGTTAGGGTGATACGATCAGAGCGTTAGGGTGTAAGGGTCAGGGCGTTCGGGTGTTAGGGCTAGGGTGTTAGGCTAACTGTCAGGGCTAGGGTGTTTAGGCTAGGGAGGCGGCGTGGCCAAATGGGGGGAGGGGGGGTTGCCGATCTTCGAGTCCAAGGGGGGGAGGGGGGGGTCCAAACACCCTCTTCCTCCTTATTAGCGTGAGGGAGGTGGGGGAGGGTCCAGCACGACGGATCCGGGGACTGGGGGGGGGGTCCGGGGACGACGGACCGGGGAAAGGGGGGGAGGCGAGGGGGGGAGTCCCGAACGCCACCCCGCCCCTTCAGGGGAACCAGCGGCGCGCCCTCCTACTCCTCGCTCTGGCCCTGGCCCCCTCGGGCCCCCGGGAGCCCTTTATTTTTGTAGTGGTGCTCGTCGTTCGCCCCCCTTCCCCTGGCCTGCCCACTCCCCCTGGCCCCAGAGCCCTTCACTGTCGTGGTGGTGGCCGCCGTTGGCCCCCTCTGGGCTTTCTCCCCGCTGGCTCTCGCGGGAGACCCCGCGCGCCAGCGTCGGCGCCGCGAGCGCAGCCCGGCTCTCTCGGTGTGGAGCGGACCGGCGCACGGCCAGTGTGGCCCGGATCCCAAAGTGCTCCGCTTTTCCTTCGTCCGAGGCGGGGGCTTCTCTTCGGGCGCGACATCTGTGCACGGGGCGTTGCCAAAAAGGGCCCTGCGTGCGAGGACCGGAGGAGTTGCCATCTCTTCTGCGGCGGAGGGTCGGCGGAAGGAAGACGAGGCCGCCTCCGCTGGCGGAGGCCCGGTGGAAGGCGGCGGAAGTGAAAGATGTGCCCCCAGCCCAAGAGATGAATACTCCAGATTTCGTAATAAAAGGGAGGGGGTCTGGACCCTCCAAGACAAGCCATTTCAGACCTCCCCCGTGGGAGAACCCTCCAAAACATAGTCCCCAGACCCCGCAGGCCCTCCAAGATAGCCTGGAAGAGACCCCCCCCCCCCCGAAATGAGACCCCCCTCCCTTTATTACGAAGTCTGGAGTGCGTTTTTCGCTTCAGGGCTTCCGAAATCGCCCACGCATCCACTGCCCCCTGGCCAGGCCCTTCCTGGGCTCCGGAGCCGTGTGCGCGCCTGCCTGGCCAGGCCAAGAAGGCGTGGCGTGTACGCCGCTGCTGGGTTCAGGGTGGGCCTGGCCAGGGAGCAGTGGATACGGGCCTCAGAAAAATTAGCGAACACTCATGCTACATTCATCTGTGAACGCCTCCCCCTCCCCCCAATGTTCAAAGTTGGCGGTGGGTCTGATGAGTTACACCTCGACCGCAGTCTCCCCCCCGCGTGCCAACTTTGAGTTTGGGGGGCAGGGGGGGTGTTCACTAATTGTTTCCCTCTACCGTATGTATAGGTTTCGTCGCCCCATGATCCATCGCCACCGCCCGGCGGATCGGTCTTCGGGGACCTCTCGGCGGCGAAGTCCGACCCCTACCATAGCCGATCGACGATTCAGGCAGCTCGATGGGCGGCGAGGGAAGGGTTCGGCATCCGTCGAGCACGTGGCAAAGTCCGAATCCTACCCCCGCCTCCCATCGATCCAGGAGAATCGATGCTTGGTGGGGCAGGGCTCGAATGTCGCCGCCTCACCTCGGCAGGTGGTGGATGTGGATCTATTCGGGCTCCCCGGGGCCAGAGTATATCCACGTCCACCGCCCGCTGGGGTCCCAAAGGCGGGATACACGGACAGCTCTCCGCCTCGTACTCTGGGCCCCCGAGCGCGCCGCGAAGAGGCTCAAACCCTCGGACGAGCAAGGCGTCCAGATCTCCGACGATGTGTGTTTTTTTCCATTCGGGCGCCTCGCTTCGATCTCGGCCTCGGGGGGCCGCCTTTGGGCTCTGGGGCCATCGACAACGGATCCGGGGCGACAAAGGGAGAGCTTCCCCATCCGCGGCCAAGGAATTCTGGAGGAGGAGGAGGACGAGGAGGAGGAGGGGGAGGAGGAGGGGGAGGTTAAGGGCCGCAGGTTGAAGAACTCACATCGGCAGATGTCCGGGCCCCTCCGCCAAGCAAGGGGCGCCGCATCGTAGACCTGAGGCTCCAACGTCGTGATGCAGGCCTCGGGAGAAATCAGCGAACACTCGTGCCACACTCCTCCGTCCATGCTTCCCCTCCTCCCCGATGGTGAAAGTTGGCGGTGGGCTTCACGAGTTGCACTTCGACCGCAGTCTTCCCCGCACGCGACAACTCTGAACCTTGGGGAGCGGAGAGAGTTCGGTAGCAAATCATGAGAGCCTGGCATAATTACCCTCTTCATGTCGTCCCTAGCGTCGAGTAGCGTCTGGGAGTCGATGAGGTAGCGCCGATTTGGCGTCGGCTGGCGTCGCTTGGCGTCGATCTGGTGTCGAGTCAGCGTCGAGTCAGCGTCGACGAGCGTCGACGCGCAAGAGCGGCCAAGATGGCATGGGAGGCTCCCGCGAGTCGCCACCGAACCCTCGCGCGGGCTCGCTCGCGGGCGCCGTCACCGTCGTCCTCGCGCCGCCGGAGGCCCGGGGGCCCAGGCCTCCGGCGTCTGGCCTTCCCGGCCCGCGGGCGCCCAGAGCTCCCGCGGCCCTCCGAGCAGCTGTTCCGGGCGGAGGGGAGCGGGTGGAGACATACATCGGATGTCTGTCGGCGTCGCCCCAGCATGCTACTTACCACTATATATATATTTATATGGTCGCCCCCCCCCCCCAAGATCTACATTTTGATGGGGTCTGAAGATTACATTCCTCTAAGGAAGCTTTGCATTGTTTGTGTTGGTGGTAAGTAATGCCCACCAAACGCTGCTATTTTCTAAGATTCCTAAGGCAACCGAAGGAAGGTGGCCACCAAACACTGCTATTTTCTAAGATTCCTAAGGCAACCGAAGGAAGGTGGCCACCAAACACTGCTATGTTCTAAGATTTCTAAGATTTCTCAGATTTCCCAGATTTCCGCAAACCATCCCAAGGCCCTGCAGAGCAGCCACGCGCACACAGCAACCCTGAATGGCCACCAAACGCTGCTATTTTCTGAGATTCCTAAGGCAACCGAAGGAAGGTGGCCACCAAACATTGCTATTTTCTAAGATTTCTAAGATTTCTAAGATTTTCGCAGCCATCCCCAGGCTGGCCTGGAAGGTTGCGAAAATCTTAGAAATCTTAGAAATCTTAGAAAATAGCAGTGTTTGGTGGCCACCTTCCTTCGGTTGCCTTAGGAATCTTAGGAAATAGCAGTGTTTGGCGACCATTCTGGGTTGCTGTGTGCGCGCGGCTGCTCCGCAGGGCCTTGGGATGGTTGCGGAAATCTGGGAAATCTGTGAAATGTTAGAAATCTTAGAACATAGCAGTGTTTGGTGGCCACCTTCCTTCGGTTGCCTTAGGAATCTTAGAAAATAGCAGCGTTAGGCGACCATCCAGGGTTTCTGCGTGCGCGTGGCTGCTGTGCAAGCGCACGCAACAGCAAGCCGCATGTTGGCGGTGTTAACAGCGCGGCAATGACGCAATTTCCATGGCTGGCTAACGGCGAGCCGCAGAGGCAAGGACGCAAGGGTGCCCCGCGCATGCTATGTTCATCATTGCAACGAGCGCAACAGCCATGCGAAGTCAGACGCGTGCCCTTTGTCTACCCCTGCAGCGATCTGGATGCACCCCAAATGGTTGCATGCCTCCCCGAGCAAATTCGCCTAGCACCCGCTGCTAGCTGTTAGACTCCTGCGCAGCGCCTGGCCCGCGGCGGCGGCGGCCGCCTCAGTCCGAATCCGAGTCGATCGCCACGACGCCTGTTGAGGGCTTAGAAGTACGGCTGTCGACGAGGGAGGGGATGGGGGGGGGGCAAACGAACCGCCCGACAGCCGCGAGCAGAGGAACAACCATGCCCTCGACTTTACGGGCCGTCATTCAAAAACCCGCTGGTTAACAAACGGCAGAATCCTTCGACGCCCCGCGAAAAACGCCAGACTTCTTTCCCCCCGCAACCCGTGCCTGGGAAGATCGCCTTCATCGTCTCCTTGTCCACGGGCGAAGCAGTGACGCCGCCCGCGGACGCGGGCGCGCCCGCGGGCTCCCGCTTGATGGTCGCGCCCGCGGGGTCCTTCTTGATCGGCGTGCGGCGCGCCCGCTCCTGCTTGGCATTGCCCTTCTCCTTCTTGGCGGGCGCGAGCTCCCCGATCACGCTCTTCTTCAAGGAGCTGAACTCCACGAGCGTGATGGTGCCCGCCTGGTGGAGACCCCACAGCCGCTCGAGCTCCTGCGAGAGGGCCCCGCGCGGCGGATCATCATCCTCATCGCCCTCGTAGTCGTCGCTGTCAACCCCGCGGCGGTCGCGCCTGAAGCCATCCGCGAAAGGGTCGGGCGACGCCTCGCGGTGCTCCTGCGCGCCAGGCCTCGCCCGCTTGGTTGGGCGCTCCCCTTCTGGCGCGCCTGGGGCTGGCATCTGCGACCCGCGCGCGCCGCCTCCTGGCGCGGCTGAGGTTGGCATCGGGGCCGCGGGCACATCGCGGAGGAACTCGGTCACGCGCTGCTTGTCGTTGAAAGCTTCTGCGGCCTGGCCGACGTCAAGCGGGTCCACATCGGGCCAATGGGATGCGGGCCAGGCGCTGGGCCGCCCCGCAGCACGTGGTCCGTCCAACGGCACTTCCACTCCAATGCCGCCTTGTACCCGTCAGGCACGCCCGCCGTCCCCTCGAGGATGGCGCCGTACTTGGGTTCGCTCGTCTTGCGGATCCACGTCCGCTTCTCGGGCACTGGGAACCTGTGAACAGGCACCTCATCCTCTGTCGCAAGCCGAATGTAGAGCCAGAGGTCAGTCTGCACGACGAAGTTGTTGCGCTTGAGCACGGCCACCTGGTCTGGATACAGCATGTCGATTGGCCAGGCTGGGCTGATCAAAGACATGAACTGCTCATGCGTGATGGTCTCGGCGCCGTTCTTGGAGTTGGCGGCCCCTTGCGGGGCAGGCTCTGCGCGCTGGTCGTACTTGTTGTCCAGCAACGCCCTGGGCTGACCCTTGGCCCACCGACAACCAGTCCACCGCGCCATGGCCACCGCTTCCTCTGACGCAATGTCACCGAAAGCCTTGGGAACTCTGGGGCGCTGGGTGGAAGAGTCGCCGTCGTCGAAGATGTCGGGCGCGTCAACCAGCCCAGGGCGACCCCTGAAGACATCCAGCTCAGAGCGCACGCGGTGCGATCCGTTGAGTGCTTCCTCGGTGCGCCCCATCGCGTCGATGCGCGCCTGGCGGCTGAAGCACATCATGAGAGACTTGATGCATGGGGGCTTTCCGATCCCAGCTTTGCCTAGGAACCAATTACCCTTGAGATTCCTCGACGCCATCAAGCGCGCCCCCAAGTCTACCATGTGCATCTCGTAGCCCGCCATTGTCATACCGAAGAAAGTCTGCGCGGTCGCAAGGGCGTCGGCCTGCGCGAGCTGGCGCAACGCCTCCTTCACCAGCCCGTCGCGCCACCCAGCGATCGGGCAGTTCGCCTGCTTGTGGGTCCTCTTGGCGATCCACTTCAGCTGGATAAGCTTCTCCGTGTGCCGCGGGCCCTCGTCGTAGTTGTAATCGAAGCCTGCTTCGACGGCGTCTTCGTCGAGTTCGCCCTCCTCATTTGAGGAGGGGGCCAACCCGGACGCGCGGGCTTGAAAGCCGCCCAGCCCCTCGATCATGCATTGGAAGGCCTTGAGGTTGTGATGGGCGTTCGACCCGCCAATCTCGCTCCAACTGATCATCTGGGGCGTTCCGACGCACAAGCCCTGCAAGAAGCCCTTCTTCTGCTTTTCCACCATCCCGATCACCTTGACCGCCGCGAACTTGCCGCCCTCGAGGGGAATGGCGAATATAGACATGTGGTACGAGACGCCACCCGTGTCCTTCAAGCGGAAAGGTTCTGGGAGCTCGCCGTAGGCAGGGTTCTGTCTGCCCAGGCACTTGCGAATGTCGTCTTTTGGGACTTCGCCGACGTGCTCGGAGATGATGTCCACGCCGTGCCTTACTGGCGCTTCGCCTTCTGTGAAATCGCACAGGGGCAACTGGTCAGGCCTGATGCCAGCAGGCGACTCCTCGCCGTGGTCGAGGATGGCATGGCCCTTCTTGTGCTGGACCCTTACCACGTTGACCGTCGCATCCAATGCTCTCTCCTTGGCAACCGCCTCGGCCATCGCTGCGCTGGAAGGCGGGCGCGGGGGGGAGGGGGGGGGGCGGCGGAAGCGGTTCGCCCAGTGAACCAAAAGAACGGCTGCGGACATCGATATCGCATCCAACAGCTACTTCATTCAGCCCGATACAAAAGACAGCTAGGCTTTGCGAGCCTCCCAGGCTAGAGAACATCAAGCAGCTCGCCTGGCGACAAATCCTGATCTCCGAGACAATGGAGACGCCTGGCCGAAGTTTCCTGAGCCCCGTGGTTTCTGTGCTTCGAAATAACAAAATCGAGCAACTCACCTGGCAACGTTTCCTGAGTTCCGAGACAAGGGAAGCGCGTGGCCGATGCTTCGTGGGCCCCGAGGTTTCTGCGCTGCGCAATTGCTCTCTGGTTGCGCGCGCGGCCCCGCCTACTCTCAGGCGCCCAGCCGCGCGCACCGATGCCCCAATGCTTGCAGTCTACAAGCTACCACCGCTACGCGGTGTCAGTCCCCCTCAAGCGGCCGGGCACCTTGCCAGTCTCCAGCCGCAGGTCCTCGTTGGCGTGCCAGTGCGCCCGCTGGGCAGATCGGACTCTGCAGTTCAGTGACATCGAGCCCACGGCGCACTTCCTGGTCTTGATGAAGCCGCGCAAGTGCTGCCAGAATCTGTCGATGACCTGGGTCCCGCCCTTGCACTTGAGGACCCGTCCGCCAGGAAGCTTGTGCTGAAACGTCTTGGCGTACGTGGGGTTCATCCACGCCTGGCGGCCGTTCTTCTTCACTGGCTTGCCGTTCTTCATGAGCCGCTTCCTCTGCACGACGCGGTCGTGAATCATCCCCTCGACCTTGAGCGTGTAAGTCTTTGCTCCGTCAGTGTGGAGCACGACGTTCCTGTTTGTCAAGTTCTGGTGACCGAACGGCGCCCAATCAGGCAAGCGTATCGCACCTGGGCCTGGCGCTCTCTGCTTTGCGAGGCATGGCTTGAGCCGCGTCAGAACCAGCGTCTTGCGCTTGCCTCGTTCGATGGCGCCGCCCCACTGCTCCCATTGGACCTGCTCGTTCTCAGCTCGATCTGCGTGGTCAGCAAGTAGGTCTCCCCTGAGGTCGACCTCGTCGGCCTCGACATCTTTCCAAGTCCGCCCCTGCCCTCCGAAAGTGATCAGCTTCTCCTGCTGCACCGCGTCAATCTTTCGGCGCGCATCGTTGCGCTCGCCCATGCTCTCGATCGCCTTGTGGTTCTTGCCCGTGAGCGCGTGGATCTTGGCAAGGGGGGCGCCGTTCACGACGGCGAATAGCACTGCGGCCTGTTCCTGCAAGGGCACAGCGGCAGCCCCAGAGCCGCTGGTGAAGACCATGTGCCCGCTCTGGGGCAGGGGGAACTTTTGGCAACCGCGATGGTTGCAGCGGTGCCGAGGGCCGCGGTTCTGGACGTCCTTCAGGAGGCCGAGGGTTCCTTTCGTGCAGAAGGAGCACGTCTGGCCTTCCAAGTTCTCCAAAATCTGGCCCCCCAGCAACGTGTCAACGATCTCGCGGTCGCTGGCGCGAATGAAATCGAACATGTTCCTCTTGAAACCACTGCGCTCCGGCCTGGACGTGCAAGTTCTCTTGCCATGCCGCACGTAGGGCACTTTCCTCGTACTCTGGTTTGGCGCCCGCTTCTGGGCCATTGTTTTTCCCGCGTGGTTCGGGGCTTTCCGCTTGGACTTCCCCGTCTTCAGGACAGCGCGCGCCTTGCCTCGCTTAGGCGCGGGGAAGACGCGCCCAGTCGCCATGGCGCGGCCTTGGCGCGGCTCTGGCCGACGACCCTGGCAGAGAACGGGCAGGCGCGCCTTATCTTCTGGCACGCTGGCGCGCTTGGGCCCAGACAGACACGGAGGGTGACGCGGAGGGTGGCAATAATGGCGGTTTTGCCGAAGGAACCAAAAGTCTCGCGACCGCGCAAACACGGAAGGCGGCGCGAATGTGTTTTTTTAGCATCTACGGCTGCTCTATGAAGCCCGCGGCTCTCATATTGGTCTCTGGCGGCCGAGGTACGCGCGTCGGTTGCAACAGTGGCGGTTTTGCCGAAGGAACCCAAGGTCTCGCGACCACACAAACACGGAGGGCGGCCAAGATGTGTTTTTTAGCATCTACGGCTGCTCTATGAAGCCCGTGGCTCTATTGGTCTCTGGCGGCCGAGGTACGCGCGTCGGTTGCGACAGTGGCGGTTTCGCCGAAGGAACCCAAGGTCTCGCGACCACGCAAACACGGAAGGCGGCCAGGATTTTTTTTTTTTTTTTTTTTTTTTTTTTTTTTTTTTTTTTTTTTTTTTTTTGTGTGTGTTTTTTATAACATCTACGGCTGCTCTATGAAGCCCGTGGCTCTCATATTGGTCTCTGACGGCCGAGGTGCACACGTCGGTTGCAACAATGGCGGTTTTGCCGAAGAAACCCAAGGTCTCGCGACCACACAAACACGGAAGGCGGCACGAATGTGTGATGTTGGCATCTACGGCTGCTCTATGAAGCCCGTGGCTCTCATATTGGCCTCTGGCGGCCGAGGTACGCGCGTCGGTTGCAACAGTGGCGGTTTTGCCGAAGGAACCCAAGGTCTCGCGACCACGCGCACACGGAGGGCGGCCAAGATGTGTTTTTTTAGCATCTACGGCTGCTCTATGAAGCCCGTGGCTCTCATATTGGTCTCTGGCGGCCGAGGTACGCGCGTCGGTTGCGACAGTGGCGGTTTTGCCGAAGGGACCCAAGGTCTCGCGACCACGCAGACACGGAAGGCGGCCAGGATGTGTTTTGTTTTAGCGTCTACGGCTGCTCTATGAAGCCCGTGGCTCTCATATTGGTCTCTGGCGGCCGAGGTGCGCGCGTCGGTTGCAGCAATGGCGGTTTTGCCGAAGGAACCCAAGGTCTCGCGACCACACAAACACGGAAGGCGGCACGAATGTTTTTTTTGTTTAAGCATCTACGGCCGCTCTATGAAGCCCGTGGCTCTCATATTGGTCTCTGGCGGCCGAGGTGCGCGCGTCGGTTGCAACAGTGGCGGTTTTGCCGAAGGAACCCAAGGTCTCGCGACCACGCAAACACGGCAGGCGGCCAGGATGTGTTTTTTTAGCATCTACGGCTGCTCTATGAAGCCCGTGGCTCTCATATTGGTCTCTGTCGGCCGAGGTACGCGCGTCGGTTGCGACCGTGGCGGTTTTGCCGAAGGAACCCAAGGTCTCGCGACCACACAAACACCGAAGGCGGCCAGGATGTGTTTTTTTAGCATCTACGGTTGCTCAATCTAGTTCGTGGGTCCCTTTTGTGTCTGTGGTGGTCCAAATGCGCTCGTCGAGAAAATCAGAGGCCTCACGCGCGCCCGACGACGCCGATCACGATCGAGATGTCGTCGGGCTTGGGCGCGCCGTGCAGCTGCGCGCACTTGACCATCTGGTCGGCCGCGGCGTGAACGTCATCATCGGTGCCTGTGAGTATGACCTTGAAGCTCTCGTAAGGCACGTTATCAACGATGCCGTCGGAGCAACAGATGATGATGTCTCCCGGGTTCAAATTGACGGTGCCGTAGTCGGCCTGTGCCACGGCGCGCTCCAGATCAACGCCAACCCTGGCCACGCCAGGCAAAAACGCGACCTGCTTCGGACCGATCACCTCGCCTGAAGCCGTGGCGATGCGGACGTGGTGGTCCCGGGTGATAAATAGCCGCGCGTAGCGTCCCGTCAGAGCCGACTTGTGCCATGCCTGGATGGACACGTCCCCGATGTGGCAGTAGGCCATCTTGGTGCCAGACACAGAGAAAAAACCGACCGTGGTGGAGCCGTGCAACGTGGTGGTCTGGATGGCGAGCTGCAAGAACCTCGTGGTTTATGCTGCTGTGGTTTACGTAACTGTTTTGTTTGTCGTTTGGTGCGTGCGTATGTTATTGTTCCTGTTTGCTCGGGCCTCGCCGCCCACGCCGCAGAAGCGTCCGTGGCCATGCTCCGCACGTCGCCGCCGATCTCGCGGACCACCTGGGCGTCGAACTCTTGCTTGTCGCCCGCCCAGTGGAACCGCTGGCGGAGTAAGAAGCGGAGGCAGTTCCGGAAGTCCCACGAGAGGTCCTCAGGGTTGAAGCGGGGCGCGACTCCGCTTACCCCGTCGCACGCGACGCCCCAATTAGCCGCCGCCGCCGTCATGTCGGCTCTGGGCTTGTTGAGGAGCGGGCGCTGCGCCTTGGCAGCGCGCCAGGAGGCGAGGCGGGGCATCATCGGCATTGCTGCCGCGAGGGTTCGTGGAAGCTGCGCCGCGAGTTCTGCGTCGAAGCAGGCTCGGGCCAGAACGCGTTGCAACGTGAAGAAAAAGTTGTGTCGAAAGCGAGTGAGGGCGATGGAGAAGAAGCGTAGAGGGGAAGACGGGAAGACGGATGAGGAACAGGAGGGGCAGGAGGGGGGGGGGGAGGGGAATGAGGAGGAGGAGGGGGAGGACGAGGGGGAGGAGGGAAGAGGAGGGGGAGCAGGAAGAGGAGAATGAGGAGGAGGATGGGATGGAGGAGGAAGTACAGGAGGAGGACGACGACGAGGAGGAGACGGAGGGGGGAGGAGGATGAGGAGGAGGAGGAGGAGAAGGAGGAGGAAGGGGAGGAGGAGGGAGAGGAGGAGGAGGAAAAATAAGCGGAGGAGGATGGGGCGGGGGAGGGGAGGGCGAGGAGGAGGAGGAAGGAGGAGGAGGAGAAGGAGGAGGAGGAGGAGGAGGAGGAGGCGATTGATGAGGAAGGGAGGGTCGAGAATGCACGTATTGTACTGGAAAGCATTCTACTGCAACAATGCAAATGCAATCCAACGCAATGCAACACAGAACTGGGGAATTTCGCTCCTGTGTGATCTGGAGCGCTTCGCCCCTTGGAGCCTTTCGCCCCGTCTCTGGATGCAGCATTTCGCCCCGTCTCTGGATGGAGCGGTTCGCCCCTGTGTATCTGGAGCGTTTCGCCCCTTGGAGCCTGTCGCCCCGTCTCTGGATGGAGCATTTCGCCCCGTCTCTGGATGGAGCAGTTCGCCCCTAGGTATCTGGAGCGTTTCGCCCCTTGGAGCCTTTCGCCCCGTCTCTGGATGGAGCATTTCGCCCCGTCTCTGGATGGAGCAGTTCGCACCTATGTATCTGGAGCATCTCGCCCCTTGGAGCCTATCGCCCCGTCTCTGGATGGAGCAGCTCGCCCCTGCGTGATCTGGAGCACGTCGCCCCTTGGAACATGTCGCCCCGTATCTGACTGGAACAATTCGCCACCTGGGAGCGGGAGGGCAATGGAGAGCAAAGAAGAGGATGAGGAAGAGATGAGTTGAAGACATGAACAGGGCACGAAAATGTAGATTGGGGGGGGGGGGGGGGTGCGAGCGTATATATCTATATGTATGTATGTAAATGTAGTGTGTATGTATGTATGTATGGTTGTGTGTGTGTATGTGTGTGTGTGTATGTATGTATGTATGTATGTATATGTACTAATTATATATAATTATATATATATTATCTATATATATATGCGCGTCGTCCCCCCCCCCCCCCCCCCCAGGGGCGACGCGCGCACCGGGAAATCTTGTAGTAGATGCGTCGTGGCGGGCGCTTTCTGGCCACACCGCTGGGGAAACGATGTGCTGCAGGATGGCTATATCGTATGCTCGGGTCGGACGCACGCCTCCAAGGCGGACATCGTGAAGGCGTCACGACGCCCAGACATCCCCCAGCTCGCGCCCTCTGGCCTCCGAGGGGCTCGCTTGGGATCCTTTCTGGGGGGCCTCTGGGAGGCTCTACGTCGCCACGGCTGGATCCGCTTCGAAAATTCTTGCCAGGATGCGCTTCGGACAGGTCTGGAGCCTCATGTTGATCCTCTAGTCCAGGTCGCGAGATAAACACGGCCGACGGCTGTTCGTAATTTTCTTCTTCTTCCCCGGGCCCAGGAATTTGAGGTCCACGCTGCGAGCAAAATCCGATGTCGGGGATCCAGGTCCGAAGGGTTGGTTTTGTCAGTCCCAGTGAGAGACCGAATTTTGACCTCTGGGCATTGTTTTCGGGCCCAACCAAGAGTAGGTCCAGGATGGGAAGCAGCCCCCACGGAAGGGGTCGAGACTCTTCGGGCCGAGGGCTGAGCAAAAAACGTCTTCGTGTGCCTGGGGATCGAGAAACCTTCTGGTGACGGACTGTCCAGTGACTCGGGAAGTTTCAGGACATACGTCTAGGCCTCCTAGATGGGGTCGGAGTAGATGGGGTCGGAGGAAGTCGCCGCATCGCCGATGCATCGCCGATGCATCGACGATGCATCGGCGATGCGGCTCGATGTGGGGCCCAATTTTCTCCACGCAGAGGGCGTCGATGCATCGCCGATGCATCGTCGATGCGGCGAGCCCCTCCGACCCCATCTGCCCCGACCCCATCTGGGAGGCCTCTGTCTGTTTGGGGGTCGAGAAGCCGTCCGGGGACGGACCGTCCAGTGACTCCGAAAGCTGCAGTCGGCGTCACCCCAACGTACTGGTACTACGTGTGCGTCGCCCCCGACGGCGGGGCGACGACGCGCGCACCGAGAAATCCTGTAGTAGATGCGTCGTGGCCTCCGCTTTCTGGCCACACCGCTCGGGAAATGATGTGCTACAAGATGGCCATACTACGCATATGCTCGGGTCGGACGCGCGCCCACAAGGAAGACACATAGTATTAGTACGTGTCTCTGGGCGTCCCACTCAGAATCTGCGCGGCCTGCCGCTGGGCGGCTCGAAGCTTTCTGGGAGACCCCCCGAGCGCGCTCGAGACCTCCTCGGGCAAACGGCCCGGGCCCCCCACGGTCGGCCCGCCCCGAGATGCACTTTTCGACGCGCCCGACGGCGTGGTAACTCCAGCAAAGAGACTCCTCCTCCTCCCTCTCCTCCTCCTCCTCCTCCTCCTCCTCCTCCTCCTCCTCCTCCTCCTCCTCCTTCTCCTCCCTGTTTGTTCGGTAGCAAATCATGGGAGCCTGGTATACCATTTTGAATCCGCATTTAGCGCTGATTAGCGTCGATTGGCGTCTTGGGGTCGATGAGATAGCGCCGATCTAGCGTCGCTTAGCGCCGCTTAGCGTGGCTTAGCGTCGATGTCGCGTCGATTTGCGTCGATTTGGCCTCGACGACCGTCGATTCGCAGGAGCCGAGGAGATGGTACGGGAGGCTCCCATGAGTTGTCACCCAAGGTCCGGGGATCTCCAGCAAAGGGACCAGAATCCGAAATTGGAGCATATACATTTTCAGTGTGTTCTTCGATCCCCGGACTTTTTGAGGGTCGGGGACGACGTCGGGGTGGTGTGGTGTATACTTGGTTCCCCGCTTTCCGGGGGGAACGACGAAACATGTATACACCAGGATTCCGTATACACGATGATCTGTTTTCCTGAGCGAGTCACGGTGCGGGGCCAGAAAAAGCGTCGGTATACAATTCGGCTCCTTACAAAGAGAAACAGGTTTCTCAGCCAGCAGGCGCGAAGCTCCCTGCCTTGCCCAGCTCCCTGCCTTGAGCGCGGGGGGGGGCCCTGTTGGATTCCTCTACAGCGTGGCGTGCTGCACGCTCCGATGTCTCTCCCGAAGCCCTTTGGGGCACAGTGGAGGCTTCTGGGATCCTCCTCCTCCTCCTCCTCCTCCTCCTCCTCCTCCTCCTCATCCTCTCGGGGGAGCTCCTGCCGCGAAGCTCCCTGCCTTGCCCTGGAAGGCCTCGCGCTTCTCGCCGCGCACCCTCCTGCGGGCCGGCGTCTTCGCCCCGCTTGGGGCCCCCGCGGGGCCCTCACGGATCGATCCTGGGCTGACAGACTCGGCGGCGAGCGCAGGGGGGAAGTCATCAGGAGACCTTCTCGTCCTCGATCCTCGATCCTTGATCTTACTCCTCGATCCTCCTCCTCCTTTTTCTCCTTCTCCTCCTCTTCCTCCCTCCTCCTCCCTCCTCCTGCGGGGCGGGCCTTCTCAGAAGGCTCGGAAGTTCCCCGGCCTCCCGAGGAGTTTTCCAAGCCTCCCCGGAAGGCACAGAAGACCTCTCGGAAGGCGCGAGGGCCTCCGAGAAGTCCGGCGGCCTCCCGAGAGGGCCTCCTCCTCCTCGCGCCCCCGGCCCTCGCCGCCTGCCGACCCCCCTGGAGGGTCGGCCGGGAGCCCTGGTCGCGACGCCATCGTGGCGTCTGGTCCTGCCGCGCCGGGTCTCGGGGTCCGCCCCCCTCGCCTCCCCTGGCTCGAGGGAAGCTGCGTCCACATGGGAGGAGACGGAGGAGACGGAGGAGGAGGAGGAGGAGGAGGAGGAGGAGGAGGAGGAGGAGGAGGAAGAGGAGGAGAGAGGAGGAGGAGGAGGAGGAGGAGGAGGAGGAGGAGGCGGAAGGAGGAGAGGAGGAGGAGGAGGAGCAGGAGGAGGAGGAGGAGGCCCTTGCGGGAGAGGCCCCCCTCCCTTTCCCCCTCCAGCGCCAAGAAGGGGAGGGGGGGGGTCAGGACCCCCCCCACTTCAAGGGGGGGGGGATGGGAGGGTTCGGACCCCCCTCCCCTTTTAACATGTGGAGGGGGGGGGTACGGTCGAAAATCTCACCCCCCTTTTGAAGGGGGGGAGGGGGGGGTTCTGCAAGCCCCCCCCCTCCTTTTGTGTATTCAGGGTCATCCACTGGCGCGCTTTCAAGAAGATGCTTTCGGGCACGGGAGAGGCGCGCGGAACGGAGTCGAATCGGCAACCGCCACGAAAGTACCACGGAGATCGGAATCTCGTCGATTCGAGCGCATGGCGGTTTTGATTGCGTGGCTTGCAGGCGCGCGCGAGAGATGATTTTGCTCGGTCTACGAGCATGCATTATAATTATGATTCATTCCCTCGCGCGCGCCAGGACCTCGTTCTCCTACTGTGCGACCCATGTATCTAAAAACTGTTTATGGGCCGCGCCGGGGAAATTATAATCGGTCCCTGGCATGTCGGTTCGGTAGCTTCGAGGATTCGGTTTGCCGACGACGCCGACCCGCCGCGGCGGCGGCGCCAGCTCGGGCGTTCTAGGGCACATGGAGCCGCCAGCTCAAGAAAGACTTCGACTTCATCCTGAAGTACCTTCCACGAGAAAGGTGGCCCAGCCAAACCCAGCACGACCGCGACGTCATCAACTGGGCCCGACAGAAGCCGAAGCTCGTCACCAACGCGGTCAAGGCAGCGGTGAAGGCCTACATTCACCACGCTCGCGACCAGGCTCAGAACGCCAAGATCCAGAAGGACATTCAGATGATCCCCGCAGTGGCTCCAACAGACGAGTTCGACCACCGCGACGACACCAACAATCAGAAGTACGTCTGCTACGCCTGCGGCCGCGTCGCCACCAGGCAAGGCATGGCACTCCATATGGGCAGGGATCATCCTGACCACGAGGACCCGCGCTTATGGGCTTCTGGCACTGCATGCCGATGCTGCCAGGCCGAGCACCACACGCTCCCGAGGCCGATCAAGCACCTCTCGGTGGCCCACCGCTGCCGCAAATCCTGGCACGCCTGGCACCTCCAGACGTTGGAACCTCTGACGGAGCAGCAGATAGCAGCGAACTTCAACGCCATCGCCGAGGCCACGAACACAAACAAGAAGCAAGGACGCCACCCAACCTTCAGCGACAAGCCAGCCCACCCGTGCGATGTCACGCCGCTGCCGCTCCTGGAGACGTCGCCCGTCGCACCGAAAGTATTTGCCAGACTCGAGTCCTCGTCAAGCAGGCCACCCGTGAGCTCGCCTGCTGGACCAGCCGAGCGCCAAGGGGCCGTCTTCATCACCGACCGCCCTCGACAGGCCGCCGACCTCCAGCAGATCATGGCCAACAGCGGGATCACGTGCATCAGCGGCCTGGACTATACCCTGATCGCAATCCACAGCGATGGCCAGTCTTCAGAACCAATGCCAGAATTTCGGCGAGTACAACGAAGGGTCCAACACGGCGAGATCGCGGCCATCGACGCAGAGTTCCCACGACGGACCTGGGACCGACGCGACACCAGCGACGTTCTGGGCAACAGAGCCAGTAGGCGGCGTACCCCTGAGGCTCCCTGGGGACTGTCAGAAGCGTCCGAGATTATCGCCGACGAGATCTTCGCTGCCAACAACGTTACTAGAGAGGTCATGCGGGCGCTCTTCGCGGCGACCACAGCCCGCGTCCCCTTCGTCGCCGCCGTCGCGGCTGAGTCGACCTGCAGGTAGATTCCCGAATACCAGTACATTGCCAACTAGACGACGGTTAACGAGACCTCGACACAGCACTATGACCTCCGCGCCACGCAGAGCCTCGACAACGGCACCCGCGACGACCTCCGCAACAGACTGACCGCAGCAAACGCAGAGGAGATCGATTTTGCCATCGCCGACCTGCTCGACTGCAACGTCGTGGCTTGATGGGGTCTCAGAACCGCAACCGCTACGCCGACCAGCCAGAATCTGAACACCATCAATGCGTACTACATTGAACGAGAAGACGAAGCGCCACCTCCCGCTGAGGCTGATCGCGACGAAGAGCGACCCCGGCGACAAGCTCAAAGGCGCCAGGACGCAAGTCCTGAGGAAGCCCCGAGTGCGTGGGAACACCTCAGGCAGCGTCGCTAAGTTTTGCAGGAGGCGTTAGGACGCAAGTCCTGGGGAAGCCCCGAATTCGAGGGAACGCCCAAGGCACAAGTCGCCACGTTTTGTAGTATTGAAGCAGGCAGCGATCGCACGCGCACAAGTTCAGCGGTTACCAGCAAGCCAGACGACAGACGACCTCTACGACCGCCAAGCACCACCGACCAACGGTGTGTGTGTGTGTGTGTGTGTGTGTGGGGGGGGGGGGGGGGGCAGGACGAAGCGCTGCCCGCGCCTACCAGGGGGGATGGTGAGGGGCAGGGGGGGGGGGGGGGGGGGGGGTAGGACGGCCACTACCTGCGCCCCCGCGGTCCGCCCAAGCTCGCCACCCCCACCATCCCCGCGGCGGAGACGGAGCTACCCGAGCGCCCGATGGGCGAAGCAAGAGCAGCATAAACATCCATCAACAACGAGTCCGACGACCAACCGACCACCCTCTCCAGCACTACCACCCCGTCAACCACGACCATCACCTCGGCATGACCCGCCCGCTGAAAAGAGGACAGGAGCAGGGTCCTCAGCAGCGCGGCACGCCGACACCACGACGGTGCCAGCTGAAAGGAGTACAGGAGCAGGGTCCTCAACAGCGTGGCAGGACGAGAACGCCTGGAAGCCGCCGGAAAGGAGGACAGGAGCAGGGTCCTCGGAAGCGGTCCCTAGCACGAGCGCCCGAGAAAGGAGGACAGGAGCAGGGTCCCCAGCTGCGCGGCAAAGCATCGACCACCACCGACCACGCCAGGAGGAGGACGCGGCGCACCGTGCGCCGCGGCGAGGCCGCCCCCAGCCCTCGGGCCGACAGGGGGGTGCGGCCCGCACCCCGTGTAACGTGCGGGGGCTGCTAGCTCGGCCGAGCTTGCATGCGGCTAGAGAAGGTCGGGGGCCCTTCAGCTTGCGAGCAAAGGAGGGGCGCCCGTCGCAGAGGAGTACGTGGAGGACCAGTTCGGCGCCCACCTGAGGTTGACGGACTGATGGGCTACGGCGCGCCCAGCGGCGGCGCGCCGCAGAGCCCTCGCTGAAAGGGCTCGCTGAAATGGGGAGGAGGAGGAGAAGGAGGAGGGGGGGGAGGAGGAGGAGGGGGAGGAGGAGGAGGAGGCCCTTGCGGGAGAGACCCCCCTCCCTGTCCCCTTCCAGCGCCAAGGAGGGGAAGGGGGGGGGGGGAGGTCAGGCCCCCCCCCCCACCCACCCACCACCACCCACACACACGCGCACGCGCGCACGCACGCACGCACACACACACACACACGCACGCACGCACGCACGCACGCACGCACGCACGCACGCACACACACACATACACATGCACATGCACATGCACATGCACATGCACATGCACATGCACATGCACATGCACATGCACATGCACATGCACATGCACATGCCCAATGCACATCAACATAGCACATGCACATGCACATGCACATGCACATGCACATGCACATGCAACAGCACATGCACATGCAACATGCACATGCCAAACGCAACGTGCAACATGCACATGCACATGCACATGCACATCCATGCACATACACATTCAGCAGCACATGCAACATGCAACATGCGCATGCGCATGCACAGATGGCACATGCACATGCACATGCACATGCACATGCACATGCACATGCACATGCACATGCTCACATAGCACATGCACATCACATGCACATTGCCACATGCACATGCACATGGCACATGGCACATGGCACATGGCACATGCACATGCACATGCACATGCACATGCACATGCACATGCACATGCACATGCACATGCACATGGCACATGGCACATGGCACATGGCACATGGCACATGGCACATGGCACATGGCACATGGCACATGGCACATGGCACATGGCACATGGCACATGGCACATTGCTCATGCACATGCACATGCACATGCACATGCACATTCACATGCACATGCACATGGCACATGGCACATGGCACATGGCACATGCACATGCACATGCACATGCACATG
>CAUYUJ010019842.1:0-169766 GCA_963575745.1 Prorocentrum cordatum | reverse complement strand
TCATCATCATCATCATCATCATCATAATCATCATCATCATCATCATCATCATCATCATCATCATCATCATCATCATCATCATCATCATCGGCATCGGCATCGGCATCATCATCGTCGTCATCAGCATAATCATCATCATCAGCATCATCATCGTCGCCAGCATCATCATCATCATCATCAGCAGCATTAGCATAAATAGCATCATCACCATCATCAGCGTCAGCATCATCATCAGCAGCATCTTAAGCATCAGCATCATCATCAGCATCATCAGCATCATCATCATCAGCATCAGCATCAGCATCATCATCATCATCATCGTCGTCAGCATCGTCATCATCATCAGCGTCATCATCATCAGCAGCATAATCATCATCATCAGAATCAGCATCAGCATCATCATCATAATCAGAATCAGGAATATCAGCATCATCATCACCAGAATCCGTATCATCATCATCACCATCATCATCATCAGCAGCAGCATCATAGTCATCATCATCATCATCAGCAGTATCATCATCATCCTCATCATAATCCTCTTCAGCATCGTAATCCTAAGCATCATCAGCATCATCCTCATCACTATCATGATCATCATTATCCTCATCATCATCCTCATCAGCATCATCAGCATCATCATCAGCATCAGCATCAACAACATCATCGTCAGCATCATATTCATCATCATCAGCAGCATCATCAGCATCGTCAGCATCATCAGCATCATCAGCATTATCAGCATCCTCATCATCAGCAGCAGCATTGTCATCGTCGTCAGCATCATCACCAGCATCCTCATCATCATAATCACCAGCATCCTCATCAGCATCATCATCATCATCAGCAGCAGCATCATCAGCATCACCATCATCATCATTATCACCAGCAGCATCATCATCGCCATCATCCTAAGCATCAGCATCATCATCAGCAGCAGCATCAGCATCAGCAGCATCGTCATCGTCGGCAGCATCATCATCATCCTCATCACCATCATCATCATCATCAGCAGCAGCAGCATCATCAACAACAGTATCATCAGTACCATCATCATCATCAGCATCATCAGCATCATCAGCATCATCATCACCCTCACCACCATCATCATCATCAGCATCATCAGCATCATCAGCATTATTATCATCATCATCATCATCCTCAGAAAAGGTGATAAGCAGAAAATAAAATCACAGCAGCAGCATTGCATGATGACGAAGGATACGGTATCGACAGACGAAACTCAGGTCAACCCAAGACAGGAAGAACAAGACGGTCTCGCGTCCGACACGTTAGCAAAAGCCCAATCACCGATCGGACTCCTAAGACACATACCCATAATAACTATGTCTGCCTACTCACCAGCTTGCACTAAGAATAAGCATCCGACGACGAATTTTAGTCCCACACGCACGAATCCCTAACCAGTCCTAAATCACTAGGCCTCCGCCTGCATGAAGCATAACACACAACAATACAATAACTCCCACTCCTCCTACCATGTATCCTCCTAGCATATCCAACGCAACCTCCATCCCTCCCTTACAGTAACCTAATACGCGCCTTGCTCCGCCTAAGAACCCGAACGCCACCCCCCACCAACCTCCTCCGCAGACAACTATCCGTCCTCATCCTCACCCTGACGAATACTAATCAAACGCGTTACTCACTAATCACATACAGCCTACACTCCTAACCTCCTACCCCTAAGAAGGCAATCCGGATGGTTCCTCACTGCATGAACCGCCGCCCATTCAGACGGCTACTCATCGTGCACTTGTGATCCGTTCCTCCTCCCCCCCACCTCCTCCTCCTCCCCCCCTCCTCCTCCTCACTGCGACAAAGGGTTCCGCCTACCTCGCCTCGTCCCCGTCACCTCCTCCGCGCCGTCCTTCCTCTCCTCCTCCTCCTCATCCGCCTCCTCCTCCAACTCCTCCTCCTCCTCCTCCCTCCTCCCTCCTCCTCCCGCCCCCCTCCCCCCCTCAACATCCTCCTCCTCCTCCTCCTCCTCCTCCTCCTCCTCCTCCTCCTCCTCCTCCTCCTCCTCCTCCTCCTCCTGCTCGTCCTTCTCCTCCTCGACCTTCCTCCATCTTCCTATCGTGCCACTGGGTTCCCAACTGATCGCACCCCGAGCGGTCTGGATCTCCGCGGCCGCGGGCCGGGGAGTGCCAGGCGCCGGGCCACCCATGGCCGCGGGCCGCCCGCGGCGCAGCGCTGGCGCCCCGCGGGGGGGGGGGGGGGGCGCGCCCGAGGAGGGCGCCGAAGCTGAGGGCGGCGAACAGGGACCCCGACGAGGACAGGCAGCGGCCCCCCGCAGCGAACCGGTTTACGGCGAGAACCTCACTTGAGCGACGACCAAGAACGGGTCCTACGCGAGAAGGCGAAGCGACCTTACGCGGTGGCTTACGCGGGCCGCCAGCGCGGCACGCTGCGCTGGAAGCGAGTGCGCTTACGCGCGACCTTACGCGAGCACCTTGCGCGCCAACGTCGGCGAAGACGACCCCGTTCTTTTGCGACGCCCGAATCCTTCAATCCTTCCTCGAGCGGCAAGGACACCTACCACAGCCAGGTACCTCTATCCAGGGCAGTCCCGCTGTGGGGCGGCTGCTCGAAGGGCAGGCTCGCCACCGTCACGCTTCAAGCGCGCAAGAAACTCGCCGGGGTCGAGTGGGCCGCGGCTGTGAGATCTAGGAAGTTGGTCGGCGCCATCAAGAAGCTGAAGCCCACCCTCCGCAATGGCCCGTGGCACGTGCGTGCTCTGCGACCACGAGGGCTTCATGAGCAAAGGCGAAGCCACGAAAGAGCATAAGGCCGCCAAAGTCAAGTTGTGCTACATTCCATCCCGATCTCCCGATTTGAACCCCGCGGAGCAGTGGAGGGGCTCCGTAAGATGGATTTGAAGGACGCGATGACCCAGAAGGCGCCCTTGGGGGAAAATGGCGTACAAGGCGAGGGTGCGCGCCGTCTGCAGGTCCAAGAAAACCGCAGACCGTGGCGCCGAGCTGTGCCAAGAACTTCAGGAAGGTAGGCGCCACCGTGGTCACGAAGACGGGAGCCGGCGAGCGGCTTCTGAGTCTTCTGAGTTGAGTCCGCGCGAATGCGTGCGTTGGCGCGGCGCCGAGCGCGCTGTCTGCCTGGGCCCACCGAACCATCGCCTCGCCATCGCCAGCGTCTGCGACGACGTCGACTTCGACGATGCCGATGGCGGCGTAGACGACGACGACGACGATGCCGGTGGTGACAACCGCGGCGACGGCTACGGTGACGGCGGCGGGGGCGGCCATGACGACGGCGGCAACGGCGCTGGCGACGGCCTCGACAACGCCGCTGGCGACGGTGGTAGCAACGACAGCGACGGCGACCACGCTTGTCGCGGCGGCCGCGATGGCGGTGACGTCGACAACGATTGACAGCACCGACGACGGGGTTGGCGGCGGTGACGGCGACGGCGACGGCATTGCTGGCAGCGGCGACGGTAGCGTTGGCGACAAGGTGGACCGTGGTGAGCCACGTGGGTGACGCCTGGGGTGGCGACAACACGGACGTCGGTGCCTTGTCCAAATTACGCCATGCCGTTATCCAAGTTTTGACCATTCTCGTCGACGAGGACCCCCTCCCCCCATGGAATCCTACAACATGTCATCCGCCTGTGGCGGCGCAGGTTTCGGCTCCCGCCCACCCCGTTTCTAATTAGTATTATAGATTTACTACGGTGTAAGACCTTACTCCAGACGTTTTTCACGTGGAGTAACTTAATCCGGGTTCCGGTTGAACTTACTCCGCTTCGTCTTGCAGCAGAAGAAAACCTACTCCGCATCCCCTGAAACTTACCCCGCCCGTCTTTGACGAGACTGATCGAATTCTGACCTTGAGAAATACTTTCCGTATGTGTAGCCTTGCCCGAGGACGCGCGGTCCGCGAGTGTCATTTGGAAGAATGGCCAAAAACTTGGATGACGGCATAATAGCATCATCAGCATGATGATGATCAGCATCACCATCACCATCACCATCACCATCACCATCACCATCACAATCATCACCATCATCAACAGCATCATCACCATCATCATCAGCATCATCACCATCATCACCATCATCACCATCATCATCATCATCATCATCATCATCCTCATCATCATCATCATCACCATCATCACCATGAGGATTAATCATTACCGCCACCACCACCACCATCCTCGTCGCTGTCGTACTGGTCGTCGTCGTCGTCGTCATCGTCGTCCTTGCCACCTACCTCCCAGACCCCGCCCCACACTCTCCACCCCTCCCAGACCCCACCCCACACTCTCCACCCCCACCCACCAACCCACCCACCACCCCACCCCACCCACCCCACTTGTTCCCCCTCTATACTCCTCCCTGGACGACCAAAATTTAGGGCGCCACTCGGGAGGAGGAATAAGAGGAGGAGGAGGAGGAGGAGGAGGAAGAGGAGGAGGAGGACGGCGATAACGACGAGGGAGAACGGCGACGAGGAGAAAGGATAGAAACAAGGAGAACAAGTAAGAAAACTACACGTAGAACGATGAGATACGGAAGAAGGAAAATGAAACTATCAAAAAAAACGAAAGAAACATAAGGGAAGGAGGAAGAGGAACGGAACACAATGCCCTGGCGCGAAAGTGCAGTGCACTAAACGATGTGCGCCAACAAGTGTTACTAACACGTATTATTCAAGGCCTTTCTAAACGCAGATCCTCCCCGCCGCCACGCGCTCCTGCGACAGAAAAGAAGGTTCTCGCCACGTCGTCGCCGTCGTCGTCCTCGTCGTCCTCGTCCTCGTCGTCGTCGTCGTCGCCGCCGTCGTCGTCGTCGTCGTCGTCCTCGTCGTCGTCGTCGCCGCCGTCGTCGTCGTCGTCGTCGTCGTCGTCTTCGTCGTCGTCGTGCTGCGCCTGCGACCGAAACGAAGGTTCTGGCCACGGTGAAGTCGGAGGACGCGGGAGATCCAGACAGAACTCTTTGGGCGACAGCCTGCACGATCGGACGGGGGTCGAAGGAGGGCGAGGAGGGCGGACGACGACGACGACGACGACGACGACGACGACGACGAGGAGGGCGACGAGGGCGAGTAGGGCGGAGGAAGGCGGAGGAGGGCGACGAGGGCGAGGAGGGCGGAGGAGGACGGCGACGAGGGCGGAGGAGGGCGAGGGGGGCGAGGAGGGCAGAGAAGGGCGGCGACGACTACGGTGACGACCTACCAGACCACCCCAATGCAACCCGAAGACCCGAATTTCGGGTTGAAGGGGGGGAACCGGTCGCATATGTGTTTTTGTTCCATGTTCCCGACGCCCCCCCTACTGGGAATGGAGGGCATATTGGGCCTTCGGGTTGGGTTGGGGTGGCTTGGTGGGTGATGGTGATACGGTGACGAGGAGGGACAGAAAGGAGAACACTGAGGAGCATCAGAAAAAGACCATACTGGAAGAGAAGGAGGAGGAGGAGGACGAGGAGGAGGAATGAAGAAAGGGGGAAAGGTGGAGCAGGACGACGACGACGACGACGACGACAACGATCACGACACAAGAGATGATAAGGACGAGCGCCCCGTTTCCAGCGCCGCGGGCGCGCCGCGACGGACTTGAAAGCCGGGACGCCAGCAGAGAGGTCCGGCGATCCCTCTGGCGCGGGGGGGGCCTGCCATCCCCGAGCCCTTGATGGCCACGCTCCTCGTCAGAGGCAGCTGGCCGCGCTACCCTACCCCCGCCAACCATCGATTCCCCTGAATCGATGCGAGGCGGGGTGAGGGCTCGAAATTCGCCAAAGTGTTCGACGAATTCGGAACCCGTACCCCCGTCGCGCATCGAGTTGCCAGAATCGTTGATCGGCGAGGGTACGAGTCGGATTTCGCCGCAGAGGGGCGGCGCGATGGGGGCGAAGAGCGGTGGGGCTTCCACGAGGGCAGGGGGGGCCTCCCAGAAGCCCGCCCGGCTTCCAAGAAGCCTTCCAGAATAGAGGGCAGTAAATCCACCCCCAGAATAATCACCCCGACACGCGAAGCAGTTTAGTAAACGCACCCAAAGAAGGAATCAAACTGGACAGGGCTGTTTAGTGAACGCCAATTGTCAAGTCAGGGTGGCTTTTTCTCCCTTGACAAAAGGAAGCCCCCAGAACCCTCTCACCATCCTGGAAGGCCCCTGCCTTCTAAGAAGCCCCTCCGCCGTCTCAGACGGCCGCCCCCCTCGCGCAGAGGACTGGCGCTGCGGCCCGCTGGTATTGACCCAGCTGCCCGGTGCCAGCTCGGCCCCAAGCCCAAAGTCCCTGGGCTCGTCGCGCGGCCGTCCCAAGAGGCCGTCTCTGCGGCTCTCGCGTCGGCCTCTCGGGCTGTCTTGGAAGCCCTGGAGGCCCAAGGGAGCCGAATCGTGCAGGAAAGTCACCGCTACTGCATCGTATTCGCATTCTCGGCCGTCCAGTATCGAAGAGCGTCCAAGAACGAACCAGGAGGCCCCCAAGACTGCCCCAAGTTGGCCCACAGGTCGCCAAGACGGGCCCGAATGACCCTCAAGACGACCCCCGAAGTGGGCCCAGAGGGGCGGTGGCTCCAACTGTCCTTTGGAGTTCGCCGTCGTCGTCGTCGTCGTCGTAGTCGACGCCCGGCACAGCCATAAGGCGCCTCTGAAACGCCCTGAGGGCCACAAACCCCGAGAGGCCCCCAAGAGGATTCCGAGAGGCCTCGAAGGAACCCCCGAGAAGCTCCCCAAGAGGCCCCAAGGGGTATGCAAAAGGTATTCTGTTCAAGGTCTTCTGTTCACTACCCAGGTACGGTGGCGGGATGGGCCAAAGGCCACTACATACTCTAATACGTCTCTTTTGAACTATCTCGCGCACCCCCTGACCAAGCTGTCACAGATCCACGCCAGTGTATCTACGACAACTCGATGTATACATTGACAAACATTCCTATTCATGTATTTTTATAAGGCCGGTGACCCCGGAACAAAACACCCCCCCTGACGAAGTCGGCCCACCCCGGGCCTCTCGGGCAACCCTCGAGACGACCCGGGAGAACCCCACGAGAGCCCGAAGACGGCCCCCCAGGCGTTCCAGCGCGCCCCCGAAACGACCCCAGAGAGCCCAAAGACGGTCCACGACGACCCCAAAGCAGCGGCCATACCCCAAAAGATCGCTCCAAAACGTCCCGAGAGGCCTCCAAGAGCACCCCTAAGAAGGCCCAAAAGGCAAAACACACTAATTTGGTTGTGCGTTTTTCCCCACATGCTTGGTGGGGCTCTGGTTTTCTTCCCTCCCGCGACCCACCCGCGACGCTCCCACACCCACCTCACCTCCCTCATCACCTCATCCCCACAGACACAGAAACGCACAGACACACACACACACACACACACACACACACACACACACACACAGCGTCTCGCTCGCGTTTCCTCCTCCCCTCTCTCTTTCTCCTGCTCACTTGTGCTAGCGCTGACCGCACACATACACACAGCACACATACAGCACATTTACACACAGCACACAGACTGGGCACCCACATGAGACAACACTAACAACGCCAGTGCACGCCTGGCGTGTTCACCGCATCATACACCCACGACGTATGCGCCACATACCAGGCACACACGTAAGACACACGTCCAGATACAGCCGCACACGCATCATACACACGACACGCACACCACACAACACATACGCGCAAGATTCGCAGGGCGTGGCAAGCGTGGCGTGGCAGGCGTGGCATTTCCTCGACGCCACAGGGGGTGCGCTGGGGGTGTGGGCGCTATGCGCTGCAGGCACTCAGGGCGTGGCAGGCGTGGCATTTCCCTGACGCCACAGGGGGTGCTCTTGGGGTTGGGGCGCTATGCGCTGCAGGCTCGCAGGGCATTGCGGGCGTGGCAGTTCCTCGACGCCAAAGGGGGTGCATTGGAGGTGGGGGCGCTATGCGCTGCATGCTCGCAGGGCGTGGCAGGCGTGGAATTTCCTCGACACCACAAGGGGGTGCGCTGTAGGTGGGGGCGGTATGCGTTGCAGGCTCGCAGTGCGTGGCATCCTCGACGCCACAGGGGGTGTGCTGGGGGTGGGGGCGCTAAGCGTTGCAGGCTCGCAGGGCGTCGCAGGCGTGGCATTTCCTCGACGCCTCAGGGGGTGCGCTGTGGGTGGGGGCACTATGCGCTGCAGGCCCGCAGGGCGTGGCAGGCGTGGTATTTCCTCGACGCCACAAGGGGTATGACGGCTCCTTTGGAGTCGTCGTGGAACGTCTTTGGGCTCTCTGGGATCGCTTCGGGAGCACACCAAAACGCTAGGAGCCTTCTGGGGCCTTCTTCGGGCTCTCGTGGGGTTTTCCCGGGTCGTCTCAAGGTTTGCCCGACAGGCCCAGGGTGGGCCAAATTCAATTCGTTAGGTGGGGGGGGGGGGGCGTTTTTTTCCGGGGTCCCCAGCCCTATAACTACGCTACCGAGGAACCCCACATACTTATATGATGGCTGGAGTGATGATAGCTGAAGTGAAGCATGTGAGAATGATGTTGGTGGCCATTGCCCCGCCGATACCGTTGGTGACGCCACTCAAGAGGAGAGGTGGAAGAGGAGAAGAGCCGCACCAGACACACTTTGCGAGCCCTGTGACCTGAACGACCGGCGCGCATAGCGGCCGCGGTGAGGGACCACCCCCTGCGCACCCCGTCTGGCGTCGAGAAAATGCCACGCCTACTATGCATTGGACGACCGTCGTGCATGGCGGCCGTGCTCAGGGACCACCTCCTGCGCAGCCCTTGTGGTGTCGAGAAAGTGCCACTCCTGCCACGCTTTGCGAATCCGAAACGGATAGGGAGACCACCCCCAGCGCACCCCCTGAGATGTCGAGGAAGTGCCACGCCTGCCACGCTTTGCGAGGCCGCAACGGATAGGGAGACCACCCCCAGCGCACCCTCTGTGGTGTCGAGGAAGTGCCAAGCCTGCCACGCTTTGCGAGCCCGAAACGGATGGGGAGACCACCCCCAGCGCACCCCCTTGTGGTGTCGAGGAAGTGCCACGCCTGCCACGCTGTGCGAGGCCGCAACGGATAGGGAGACCACCCCCAGTGCACCCCCTGTGGTTTCGAGGAAGTGCCACGCCTCCCACGCTTTGCGAGGCCGCAACGGATAGGGAGACCACCCCCAGCGCACCCCGTGTGGTGTCGAGGAAGTGCCACGCCTGCCACACTTTGCGAATCCGAAACGGATAGGGAGACCACCCCCAGCGCACCCCCTGTGGTGTCGAGGAAGTGCCACGCCTGCCACGCTTTGCGAGGCCGCAACGGATAGGGAGACCACCCCCAGCGCACCCCCTGTGGTGTCGAGGAAGTGCCACGCCTGCCACGCTTTGCGAGGCCGCAACGGATAGGGAGACCACCCCCAGCGCACCCCCTGTGGTGTCGAGGAAGTGCCACGCCTGCCACGCTTGCGAGGCCGCAACGGATAGGGAGACCACCCCCAGCGCACCCCCTGTGGTGTCGAGGAAGTGCCACGCCTGCCACGCTTTGCGAGGCCGCAACGGATGGGGAGACCACCCCCAGCGCACCCCCCTGTGGTGTCGAGGAAGTGCCACGAGGAAGTGCCACGCCTGCCACGCTGTGCGAGCCCGCAACGGATAGGGAGACCACCCCCAGCGCACCCCCGTGTCGAGGAAGTGCCACGCCTGCCACGCGAGCAACGGATAGGGAGACCACCCCCAGCGCACCCCCTGTGGTGTCGAGGAAGTGCCACGCCTGCCACGCTTTGCGAGGCCGCAACGGATAGGGAGACCACCCCCAGCGCACCCCCTGTGGTGTCGAGGAAGTGCCACGCCTGCCACGCTTTGCGAGGCCGCAACGGATAGGGAGACCACCCCCAGCGCACCCCCTGTGGTGTCGAGGAAGTGCCACGCCTGCCACGCTTTGCGAGGCCGCAACGGATAGGGAGACCACCCCCAGCGCACCCCGTGTGGTGTCGAGGAAGTGCCACGCCTGCCACGCTTTGCGAGGCCGCAAGGGATAGGGAGACCACCCCCAGCGCACCCCCTGTGGTGTCGAGGAAGTGCCACGCCTGCCACGCTTTGCGAGGCCGCAACGGATAGGGAGACCCACCCCAGCGCACCCCCTTGTGGTGTCGAGGAAGTGCCACGCCTGCCACGCTGTGCGAGGCCGCAACGGATAGGGAGACCACCCCCAGCGCACCCCCTGTGATGTCGAGGAAGAGGGAGGTGAGGTGAAGGTGAACGCGGGTGCGGCGCGGCAGGGAAGAACACCAGAAGCAGTGCTGTGCTGTGCTGTGTGCTGCTGTGCGGTGAGCTGTGCTGTGCTGTGCTGTGCTGTGCTGCGGTGAGCTGTGCTGTGCTGTGCTGTGCTGAGCTGAGCTGAGCTGAGCTGCGCTAAACTGTGCCGTGCTGAGCTGAGCTGAGCTGAGCTGAGCTGAGCTGTGCTGAGCAGTGCTGTGAGGAGGAGGGGAAGAGTGAGGTGTGTGAGAGAGAGACGGAGAGGGAGGTGTGCGGGTGAGACGCGGGTGCGGCGCGGCAGGGAAGAAAACCAGAACCCCACGAAGCATGTGGGGAAAAAAATAAATAGGAATATCCTCCTGGGGTGTCCTGGGAGCCTCCTGGGAACTTTTTGGGGCCTCTTGCGAGCCTCTTGGGAGCTGCTGGTTGGAATTATGTTGGGCCATCTGGAGGCCATCTTGGGAGCGTCGGAGCGAAATTTCGGTGACTGTAGCCCTCTTGGAGACCTCTCGCGGCCCTTTTCATCTATGTTGGCGCTGTCTTGGGCTGTCTGGGGGCGTCCCTGGGCCGTCTCGGCGCCCTCCTGGGGGCCTGTCGTGACGATGGTGTCTGAGACCGTCTTGGAGCGTCGGGACGCTGAACAGGCAGAAACGCTGAAATTCATCAAAAACCTAAAGAAAATTAGTGACTTGGGCTTCTTGGGGCCCTTGGACGAGTGCTCTTGGAGACCTCTTGGGCCGTGTTGGAAGCCTTTTGGGCCATCTGGAGGTCATCTTGGGCGTGTTCGAGCGATATGTCTGCGTTTCGAACCCTCTTGGAGGCCTATTGCGGTCCTTTTCATCGGTATTGGGGCTGTCTTGGGCCGTCTGGGGGCGTCCCTGGGCCGTCTTGGTGCCCCAGTGGGAACCTGTTTGGACGAGATTTGGGTGTCCTGGACCGTCTTGGAGCGTCGGGAAGCTGAACGCAGAAACGCGAACTTGCACCAAGAACCACAGGAAAATCAATGATTTGGGCTTTGGGGCCCTTTTGGGAGAGCTCATGGAAAGCCCTCGGGCCGTGTTGGACGCCTTCTGGGCCATCTGGAGGCCATCTCGGGCGTGTTAGAACGATAGTTTCGCGACTGTTGCCCTCTCGGATGTCTTTTAGGGCTCTTTTCATGTGTTTGGGGGCTGTCCTGGACCGTCTAGGGGCGTCCCTGACGGCCCGGTCTCCCATGCGCAGTGAGGGGCCCCCTCCCAGCCCCTCCGCCTCGTGCCCAGGGGTATACATGCATATCTACATACATACATCCATTCATTCATACATACACACATGCATGCATACATGCATACTTGTATGCATACTCACATGCATGCATGCATTCATGGATACGTACATACACACACATACGCACATGCATGTATGCATACATGCATACGTACATACATGCATTCCAAAATATAACATGTCGATGCACATACATACACATAGATGTATGGATGTATGCATATTCATGTATACCTACATATAAATAAGCGTATACATATACATATACTATCATGTATGCATATATATGTGTGTATGTGAATGCTCATGTGCATATACATATACACAATCATAAACACATATATGTATATGTACACAATAACATAATCATACACACATACAGACACATACACATACACATGTACAGTTATATTTGTGTATATATGTATAATGTATATACATAGCAATATATACATGTATATATATATACGCATATACAAATGCATATGCATAAACATATACATGAACATGTACACGTAAATCTACCTACATACCTACATAGCTAGACGTATCAGGTGTGTTGATATCTCTCTCTATATATATATATGTATCGCTCTCTCCATATCTCTCTCTCTCTCTCTCTCGGTTTATGTAGTTCTCTATGTCTCTCCCTCTCTATACATATCTCTCATATCCACACGTTCAAGCTTACCGTTCGAACTTCAAAAAGACCGATATACATATATACACACCTACATACAGACATACAAACGTACATGATGTACATACACATAGATGTAAGTGTACGTGTTTCGCTTCTCCCTTTCCCTCTGCCTCTCTCTCTCTCTCTCTATCTGTCTCTCTCCTTTTCTCTCTATGTAAGGATACGTGTCTATGCATACATACATGCATGTATTAATGCGTATCCATCTCTGTCCCTCCCTCTTTGTCTCTCTCTTTCTCTCTCTCTCTCTCTCTCTCTCTCTCTCTCTCTCTCTCCATGTACCAACATCTCTCTCGCGCGGACGCCCGTTCCTCTAGAGCCCTCCCGTGCGACTCATTATCATCATCCTCCTCGTCCTCATCGTCCTCATCATCATCATCATCATCATCATCGTCATCATCATCATCATCATCATCATCATCCTCATCATCATCTACCCGACGAAGAACTCGTCTACGGAATTGGCATATTTTGCCGCCACCAAGAAAAGACGTGTGCCCTGGAGAAGTCGGTCCCTGGATGAAATCCGAAGGCCGTTCAGGCCTGTTGTTCACTTTCTTCAGAGGGGGGCCACTTGAGAGAGCAACGGTGACACAAGGGCCACTTGCGACATCGGCGGTGAGACGACCCGCGCGGACTTCCGAGATGTATGTTTATGTTTTTTGATATTGTCATCATTGTCATCATCAGAATCAGAATCATCATCATCATCATGATCATGATCATCATCATCATCATCATCATCACCATCATCATCATCATCATCATCATCATCACCATCATCCTGCTCCAGCTCCTCCTCCTCCTCCTCCTCTTCCTCCTCCTCCTCCTCGTCATCATCACCATCCGTCGTCGTCGTTGCCGTCCTCGTCGTCGTCGTCGCCATCGCCATCATCCCAAGCCCTCATGTCCTCCTCGGATTCCCCATAATCATCATGAACTATGATCACTGGGCCAGGGCCTCGATGAGGCCGACCTCCCTGCGGCGCGAGCCTTGGGCGAGAGCCTCCCTGCCAAAGACTCCGGGGCCCCAAGGCTTCGGCCTGGGTGGCGGGCGACAGCGCATCGGGCTCCGGGGCAGGCGTGGGCTCAACGACGCCCAGGCTGGCTCTTGGCCGCCGCCTCACCTCGCCTCACCTCCTCGGGCCTGGTGAGGGGCGCCCCGGAGGCCCTCCTCGTCTTCGCTCCTCTCCTTCCTCCTCCTGTCCTTCTCGTCCTCCTCCTCCTCGCGCCTCCTCCTCCTCCTCCTCCTCCTCCTCCTCCTCCTCCTCCTCCTCCTCCCTCCTCCTCCTCCTCCTCCTCCTCCCTCCCTCCTCCTCCTCCCTCCTCCTCCTCCTCCTCCTCCTCCTCCTCCTCCCTCCTCCTCCTCCTCCTCCTCCTCCTCCTCTCCTCCCCTCCTCCTCCTCTCCTCCTCTCCTCCTCCTCCTCCTCCTCCTCCTCCTCCTCCTCCTCCTCCTCCTCCTATCTGGGCCGGCCCGGAAGAACTGGGGCAGCCTCTGGCCCGGGACGCCTCCGGCGACACCAGGAACGCGTGGCTGGCGGGCGTGCGTCAGCCTGTTGATTCTTCACTGACCTTACCTCTTGTAAGGTCGGAGCTAGCACAAGAGCGAGGCGAAAAGCGCACGCCCGAGGAAAGCAGCCCAACCAAAACGGGACTACCTACGACACTGCTGGGATACACGCGGGGGTCCACGCGGCGTCGCGCTCGGATATGGCAGTCTTGGGCCTCTGGCTCGCCAAATCACTCACGACGCAACGTTGAGGTCCTTGTCTTGCTTGTGGGCGATTGGTGAATCGCCCATAGCGTGCACAAGCTCGGCAGACCCGTGGACGATACGCACAAACCTCCACAAGCGAGCTGATACCATAATTCCCAAGCTGACATGGAGATTCCCTGTGAGAGCGAAGATCTCGAGACTCAACGCAACGATGACGACAAACAGATCGAAAGGGTGGTGCCAATTCGAGAAGTATTGCCGCTGTAGCACGAACATGTGCAAGAGGTGCTCCGCCAAGAAGACCGCCAATATCGTCATCGACAGCAATATGCAAACAATCTCTGCGTCATGAAAATAATGGTCGCCATATTCGTCTGGTATGACGCAGCCACCAACTCCGCCAGCGGCGCATGCTACAGCGACCTTCTCAGCATCCTCGTACTTGCTCTCAACATAATGGACCTCAAGTACACTACCAAGAACCACGAGGAACACATCGATCACAAGTAACACCAGGAGCACAGCGTGCAACCTCCGGTCTTCAAGGAGCTTGTGCAATCGTGCTCGGGTGCTTCCCCTGGACTCGAACGAGGCCATGCCCACCCCTCCGCCTTTCAAGCAGTGCAGAGCGCCATGCGTCTCGAGAACGAAATAATAGTACAGAACCGCGACGTGTGATCCCACGAGCCGTTCAGGGCGTGAGTGGTTTAGACAATTGTTATATTACATCCCCCATCATTTTCCCGTACTTATATCTACGCATACACATAGTACACAAAACAAAACAAAAATGATCCCCTCCCACCATCCCGATCAAAAAAAAACGAAGTCCACTTTGGGGTAAAATCTTAGGTCATGATCGGGGGGCGCGGGCACTTTGTATTGTTTGACAGGGACGGCGGAGGTGCCTTGCCTGCTGTGCAGGTCCAGGATCCCGATCGACAAAAAATGCAAGATGCATGTCGAGACTAAGCCTGCATCATGCGCGGACACACCGCAAACACTGTGCATTCGTTTTTTCCCACATGTTTCGTGGGGTTCTGGTGTTCTTCCCTGCCGCGGCGCACCCGCGTCTCCTCACCTCCCCTCCTCCCTCTTCTTCCTCTCCTCACCCGCGCTCAACACATGCACGGCAAGTCCGCGTCTCACACCTCCCTTTCAGTCTCTCTCTCTCTCTCTCTCTCTTTCTCTCTTTCTCTTTCTCTATCTCTCTCTCTCTCTCTCTCTATCTCTCTCTCTCTCTCTCTCTCTCTTTCACACACCTCACTCTTCCCCTCCTCCTCACAACACTGCTCAGCACAGCTCAGCCCAGCTCAGCTCAACTCAGCACAGCACAGCACAGCACAGCAGCATGCGCTGCAGGCTCCCAGGGCGTGGCAGGCGTGGCATTTCCTCGACGCCACAGGGGGTGCGCTGGGGGTGAGGGCCCTATGCGCTGCAGGCTCCCAGGGCGTGGCAGGCGTGGCATTTCCTCGACGCCACAGGGGGTGCGCTGGGGGTGAGGGCCCTTTGAGGAGGAGGACGGGGAGGTGGGGCAGCAGCAGCGGCAGCAGCAGCAGCAGCAGCTGCAGCAGCAGACGCAGCAGACGCAGCAGCAGCAGAAGCAGCAGGAGGAGGAGGACACCGAGGAGGAGAAGGAGGAGCAGCAGCAGAAGCACCGATGGTACACATGGGAAATAAAATAGGTATGTGGGGTTCCTCGGTAGCGTAATTGACTGGGACGACGGGGGTGGTGGCATATGGCCTGCTGTGCGCAGGCCCACCTGACACTATGATGGCCACCCCGCCGCGATTGCGCACTGGCTTTCGACAAGGGTGGTGGGGGCCGACACGTCTCTGAATGTGCAGTGCCACGTGCGCAGGCGCACCTGGCACACTCTACGCGGGTCCCGAACGTGGCGCACACGGCGCGATTGGAGCGCGCGGCACACACGGCGCACGTGGATCACGGGGCGCACCAGGCGTGCCTGGCACGTTTGGGCCGAAGGGGGGCCTGGCGCACCTGGCGCGCGTGGCGCACCTAGCACGCGTGGCGCACCTCACCACAGCGTTTCGCACATGGGGTCCGTTTTGGTTCCCATTCACTGCCCATCCAAAGACGACCGCTGAACATTTTGCGGTTCGGGTGCCACTTATGTGTTGGGAGGGCGGGTGGGAGTGAGCGAGACGGCTTGCGGGCCGGGAGGGCGTCCGAATCACCGCCCCCCATCAAGAAACACCCCGTCCCCAAGGCGACCGGCAGCCAACCAGATTAATGAGCGCCCCCCCCACCATCCCTGTCAAAAAACCTGTGCAGTTCACTGTGGGTAAACGTCTTGGGTCATGGTCAGGGGGCCGCGCGCACTTTGCACTGTGTTTTCCAAACCATCCTGTGGTGCTGGGTCCACGCTTTGAAAAGACAGCGCCTCGCGTCTCCTCTTATCCTCTCCTGCTTCATTATCCCCCTCCTCCCTCACTTTGGCACACCCCTCACACGCTTCGTGGCCCCATAGGGAACTCCAACCGAAGGCCCCAGTGGCTGCTCTCGCATGCGGGACCCCACGCTGCACAGCACTGCGTGGCCCCATAGGGGGCTCCACCGAAGGCCCCGATGGCTGCTTTCGCACTCATGACCCCCGCGCGGCTGCGCTCGCATGCGGGACCCCCTCGTTGTAAAGTGCTTCGTGGCTTCACAGGGAGCTCCACCGAAGGCCCGAAGGCCCCAGTGGCTACTCTCGCACGCGGGACCCCCACCCAGCACAGCGCTTCGTAGCTCCACAGGGAGCATCACCGAAGGCCCAAGTGGCTGCACTCGCACGCGGAAACCCCACCCAGTACAGCGCTTCATGGCCCTATAGGGAGCACCACCTGCGGCTCCCCCACCCAGTACTACGCTTTCTGGCCGGTAGCTCCACCGAAAGCCCTAAGAGCAGTGTTCGCCTGCGTCTCCCCCACCCAGGACAACGCCTCGTGGTCCCATAGGGAGCTCCACCGAAGGTCCCAGGGGCTGCGCTCGCATGCAATTCTCCCACACAGCACAGCGCTGCGTGGCCCCATGGGGAGCTATACCGAAGGGCCCAGTGGCTGCGTGCGCATGCGCTTCCCCCACCCAGTACAGCGCTTCGTGTCCCCATAGGGAGCTCCACCGAAGGTCCCAGTGGCGGTGTCCGCATGCGGTTCCCCTACCCAGCAAAGCGCTTCGTGGCCCCATGAGGAGCTCCACCGAAAGCCCCAGCGGCTGCACTCGCATGCGTTTCCCCTGCAAGTACAACGCTTCGTGGCCCCATAGGGAGGCCCCAATTGCGGTGTCAGCATGCATCTCCCCCTGCTAGTACAGCACTTCTTGGCCCCATGGGGAGTTCCGACGAAGGCCACAGCGGCCCCGCCCCACTGCGGCGCATCCCTCACATGCTTCGCGGCCTCATCGTGAGTTCCGCGTCAAGCCCCAGTGGCAGCGCCCACATCGCGGCCCCGCCCCACATCGGCACACCCATTGCATGTTTCATCGCCGCATGAGGAGATCCCCCGAAGGCGATACCTGCGACGACGGAACTCAAACCTGCATATGGTCGGGCCCTACGCCAAGGTAATTTGACAGGGGCGGCGGGGGTGCCAGCATATTTCGTACTGCGCGCAGGTCCGGCATCCCTTGCAAAAACCCATACACAACGCACGTCGGGGACGGCGGGAGCGCCTCTGGGGCCGCTGACAATTCCCGCAACCCGCGGCCCTTCTCCTCGCTCGTCAGAGGCACATACTTCGGCTGGAGCACGGGCACGCGCGCCTTGCGAGCGGGAGCGATCGGGGGGGGCGGCGCGGGCGGAGCGCCGCCGGCCAGCCGCTCGCGCTCCCGCGCCTCGCGCACCGCCGCGCCATACCGTCCCCCGCACTCGCGCGTGAGTGAACTGTGGTGCTTGTCGGAGCCCCATAGCCCAAAGGGTCGCTTCTCGGGATTACCGTAGATCCCACAGAACTCTCCGTCGCCATTACACGCACTTTTCCGGCACTGCCCGAGCACGGCCACGCCCCAGTCCCGGCGCCAAACTCGCGCGACGCACCTGCCCGCGACGCACTGCGCGGGGTCCGGCAGCCAGGCTGGCACAGCGCCCTCCTCGCTCACGTGGACGTCATCCCGAGCCACGTTCACCTCCACGTCCCCTGCCTTCACTGTCTTCCCCGCGAGACGCTCCGCCTCTTCCTTCCGCCGCCGCTCCTCTTCCAACCGCCCCTGGTCCTTTCTCGTCGCCCCGCGAGTCTGCGGGCGTCTCGCCTCGGGAGCTGGTCTCTTCTTGGGCCCGCCGCCGAGCGGCCGGCCGCCGCCCCCGCCCGCGCCCCCGCCGCCGTCGCCACCCGCGCCACCGTCGCCCGGCCCCTGCGAACCAGAGCCCGACCCCGACGCTGGCCCACCGCCCGCCCCGCTGCCCGAAGAAGTCCCGCCGCCGCCGCCGCCGCCACCTGGCGAGTCGTCGCCACCGCCACCCCCTCCCGCCACGTCGCCCCCGTACTCTGCCAGCCGCAGCCAACCTACATTTCCGATTCAACCACACGCCCAGGAATTCCTGAAAGCACTCCTTGGCCACCCTTTTCACCCTCTCCGCCAGGTTCGCCTCCTGCAACTCGGGCTGCCCGCGCCGACTGGCGAACGCGTCCGGCCAGACACAACCGTGACGATCACGGAACTCGTCGAGATCCCGCAGAACATCTCCGCGTTCATCTGCGGCCGCGGCGTCGTTCTCGAGCGCGGCGATCATGAGCGGCTGGTCCACGTCCCGACCCCCCGCGGCGCGGTCCCATGTCAAGCCCACCCTCGCCCGCCCCTCGCGCGCGCGGGTCGCCACTCGCCGCGCCGCCTGAGGCTTCAGCTTGACGAGCTGCAACCAGACGGGCCACTCGGAGATCGCCTGCGGCTCCAGGTCCGCCAAGTACACCGGCGGGACAGCAAAGGAGGACCCCCCCGCGCCATCCGCGGCCTCCGCCCTGCACACGACGTCGCGGTCGCCCTCGAGCTGCTGCAGATCCGCGGCCAGGGCGTCGCCCATGCGAGCGACGCCGCCGCGCGCGCGGCACCAGGTCCGCAACAGCCAGAGCTCCGCGGAAACGTCGCCAGGCTCGCCCGTGAAGTAGCCGCGCCGCCCCTGGGAAAACCTGTCGAAGCCCGACTCCACAGCCTCGGAAAAGAACGCGCCGCCGTGGCCAGCCAACGATTTCGGGATACCGAGGACGCGCGGCCACGGCGCCAGCCTGCCCCCGTCTGGCCCCGCGCGCTGGTACCAGGGCTCCAGAGCGCGACGCTGGTCGGGCTCCACGTGCACTTCGCAGCTGTCCTGGTGGAAACGCCCGCGCCCCAGCAAACAACGACGGAACTCGTGGAATGCGCCACCCCCCCCCCCTCGCCGCGCACTGGGCCGCCAGCTTGCGCTGCCTGGCGCGGTCGCGCTCCGCTTCCACCGCTTCGCGCTCGAGCGCCAGGCTGGGCAGCTTCTTCGGCGCGAACTGCAGCCTCCGACACCAACAATGACATCCCAGTCGGGCAGCACATCGCCTCCGCCCCGCACGCGCACGAAATCCCCCCGGCACACGTAACAAAGGAAATCGGAGACCAGGCGCAGCAGCACGCCGCCGTGCACTGGGGCACCAGAAGCGCCGCCCAGCCGCGCCCTCTCTGCTTACCGCGCCAGCGACGGCAGCAGCGGCACGCGGACCTGCGCGGGTTTGCCGTCGTCGCGGAGCGGCGCGCGCCAGCGCAGCGGCTCGTGGCGGCAGCAGACCCAGACCTCGCGCTCCACGCCCTCCTGCTCGAGCTGGTCGAGCAGGCGCTGCCACTGCTCCCAGGGCCTCTGCGCGTCCGACCCAGGCACGGGCGCACGGCGCAGCAGCTCGGGGTCGGCCCTGCGCAAGCGCCGGATCGCCTGCGACCGCGCCACGTTGTCCTGCGCCGTGGCCGCCTGTCGCCCCAGAGCGACGCCCCGCAGCAGCTCCAGCTCCGCCCGCCGCCGCCGCAGCTCCGCCCCCGGGGCCTCCCCCGCGGAGAACCCGGGTGCGACGGGCACGTCCGACAGCACGCAGGTCGCCAGGAAGTACCGCACGTAGTCCTCGCACTCCGCGCCGATGCCCGTCGGCTGCTCCTCCTCGCCCGACGCCCCCCGCGGCTGCTCCTCCACGTCCGCAATATGCGTCTCCCTCCTCCTGCCCCTCCAGCTCACCACCCCCCTGCTCCTCCTGCTCCTCCTCTTCCTGCTCCTCCTCATCCTGCTCCTCCCCTTCATCCCCCACATCCCCCCCCCCGAGCGCCTCGCGGACCGGCTCTTCTTCGGCCGCCGGGGCAGCCAAGACTTCGGGGATAAGCTTGTCGGCCGCCAGGGCAGCGAAGACGTCGAGCCCGAGCGCGGCGCCCTGCAGCGCGTCCACGCGCGACATCAGGGCGTCCGCGAGCGCGGTCTTCACCCGCCGAGCGAGCGCCCCGTCTGCCCTCTGGCCCTGGAACTTGGCGAACATCGCCGGCGTGACCTCCGCGCGCCGCTCCGCCGCGCAGGAATCGGCCGGGACCTCCTCTTCCTGCTCCTCCTCCAACACGGAAGCCTCGTCCTCCTCCTCCTCGGCCGCGCGCTGCAGCAGCTCCTGCCGCTGCGCCTCGAGCGCGCGCGCATCCGCCTCCCTGCGCTCGGCATCGCGGCGCGCGACGGCCGTCTGCGCGCACTGCTGCCGCAGCCCGTCGAAGCTGTCGCGCGCGTTGAACGACGTCGCGCGGCCCTTCCGCTCGCGGTCCGCGATGAAGTTCGCGAGCCCGCGCTCCTCGTCATCCTCTGCCTTCTCCGCCGGCCACCTCTTGTGCCTGGCGCACCACGCCTCCAGCGCTCTGAACCCAATGCGGTCCGCGTCTAGCAACGCTTCCAGCTCCGCGCGCCAGCGCTCGTCGAGACCCTCGAGACCGCGCGCGCGCACGGGGCCAACCCAATTCGCAAGCAGACGCTCGCGCGGACTGGCGTCGGGGGCGTCGCGCTGCGGCCCGCGCCCGTGCTCCTCCACGAACGCCCTTACTGCCAGCACGCGCTCCCGCGCCGTGCGGCGCTGCCACGCACGCCTGTTCACCAGCTTGTCGAAACGCGCGCGGCCCCCCTCGCTCAGCTCATTCTGGCCCACGCTCACTTTGTTGATCCACCGCGCGAGCTCTGCTTCCACCACGTCCTCCGCCCCTCGCTTCGGCAACTCCTCGAGCACGTCCACGTGCTTCTCGATGCGGCCCAGCATCGCGCGGGCGCGCGCGTCCCTCGCCTCCTGCAAGTTAACGAGGACATCGAACCGCTGGCGCCGCTGCGGGGTCAACTCGTTGTGTCCTGTGCTCACATTGTGGACCCATGTGCCGAGCGCGGACTCGCGCTGCAATGGGGCACAGCCGTGCTCGGCCACGCGGCGCTCCAGGTCGCCCAGCATCTCCTCCACGTGGTCCCTCGATCGCGCCTCGGAGCCCGCACGCTGCACGCCGCTCAGGTCGATGCCCAGGTGCGCCGCCAATGCACCTCTGTACGCATCGGTATTTCGCACCCGCTTCTGCTGCTGAGCATTCCACGGCCGCGAACCTGGCACGTCTTTGTCGCCCTCCGCCCGCGACCGCCTTGCCAGCTCGTCCAACTGGTTGCGGGTCATCCGCGCCAACACAGCCGCGTCCACCCCGGCGCGCGCGCTACCGCCAGCGCCCCGCGCCGCTGCAGCAGCACCCCGCGCCGCGCGACGCTTCGGCGCCCCGCCCTGGCCCGCCCCGCGCTCGGCGCCCGCGGGCGGCGACCGCGACCTGGAGCGCGAGGGTCCGCCGCGCGCGACGACGCGACACCACGGCGCGCTCTCAGCCGCCCCCCGCCCCACGTCGCCAGACCCCCCTGACTCCTCCACGGCGCGCACATGGCCGCCGCCAAGCCACAACAGCGCACCTGCGCAAAAGCCCGCCGCGTCATCCAGCGCCCATGTCACGCGCCCCCCGCGCCCCCCCGGTTGGAAAGCCGCCACTGACTCCGCGGAGAACACGCGGACGCGCAGGAAACGGGAGCGCAGGTACACCGCGACCACCTCAAGATTCCAACGCTCCACCTGCGTCCCACAGGCGCCAAAACCCTCGCGGTTCTGCGTCGCGCCCGAGAAAAGCCGGCACTGCGATCTGCAAGCACTTCCCCCCGAAGTCGCACAGCGAGGCTTCCCCGCGCGCGCGGCGGTTCCCGCGCCCGCGACCGCCACGCGGCCGCGGGCGTGGCGCGCGCACAAGGCAAGGTCCAGCGACGCACCCAAGCGCGGCGGCGCCGTCCTGCGTCGCCCTGCATGGCGCCGCTGGACACGCTCCGAGAGCCATCATGGCACATGCCGCGCGCACGGCCAGGTCGCCGACACAGTACGCGTGCTCCACCTTCACCCCACATTTCGCCCCGCCACTGCCGGCGCCGGGGGGGCAGCGGCGCGCGCAGACGCGGCGACCTCCACAATTCCGCGCCGACAACCCTAAAAGCGCACAGCAGAACCACCTCGCAGCTAATCGATCCAGAATAATCAGGCGCGTTCGGCTCCAGCATCTAGGTCTGAACTCGGTCTGCTACCAGAGCTCGAGATGATGATGAGTTTCTTTACCGAGCTGCAGGTGAGGTAGAGAGCTCCTTGGCACAGCAATCGAGAGGACATCATCAGGCGCGCTAGTCTGAAGTATCTAGACGCCTGAATTCGGTCTGCTATCAGCGCGGAAGCCGAAAAAATATTCATAAGTTGTTATGTCTTTGGGATGGAATTGGTTGTCTTGACTTAACTCGAGCTGCAGATGAGCTCCAGAGCTCTTAGGCACAACAGTCGGGAGGAAATCATCGGGCGCGCTATTTCAAGGTATCTAGACGCCTGAAGTCAGTCTGCTATCAGCGCTCGGGCTGAAAAACTATTCGTACTCTGCTAAATTATTGGGGATGGTCTTGGTTTTCTTGACTTAATCGCGCTTCAGATGAGCTACAGAGCTGTTCAGCAGGGACGCTAGTTCAAAGTATCTAGACGCCTGATCTCGGTCTGCTATCAAGCGCTGGGGCCGAAAAAAACTATTCGTACTCTGTAAATTGTTTTGATATGGTTTGGGTTTTGATGACTTAACTCGAGATGCAAATGAGCTACAGAGCTGTTCGGCACAGCAATCGAACGGAATAATCAAGCGCGCTGGTTTAAAGTATCTAGACGCCTGAACTTGGTTTGCTATCAGCGCTGGGACCAAAAATGGAGGCAGCTTGCACAAGCTCTCCCCCACAGGCGCGCCCGCAGATCCGTCCAGCTCCCCGCCCGAAGCAGAGCCGACCGCCGCAGAGGGCGTTGCCGCAGCTCTTCCCCTGCAGTTGAGCCAGAAGCTTGGAGATACCGCCCCAAAGGTTGCCGACTTCACCGAGCTGCTTCCCGGCATCCATTGGACCAAGCAGTTGATGTAGGATCTATCCTACCAGCTCCGCAATCATGGCCGATGCGAAGTCACCCTCACCACCATTCCTGGATTTGCCGAGCTTGCCCCCTTCACGCGGAGGCAGAAGACAGAAGCACGCCGAGAGTTACATGCGGAAGTGTTGTGCTACAGGGGCGTCGCAGACTATCCACGAGCCTGGTCCTCAGTGGAAGATCCGCGTCACCTTCGAGACATCCCCCGACACGCCGATGGGCGCCAAGGCCGCCTTCGAGTTTCTCACGTCGAGCGCGCAGTAGCTCTCGCGGCGGGGCTTCTGCGACAGCTGCCTCTAGCAGGAGCGACCCGCGAAACGCATCCGTCCCAAGAACTGCGACGTATGCGGGAAGTGCCTTTTGAAGCGTGCTCTTGAATAGGTAGTGCCACCCCAATGGTGACAAAGAAACACCCAAGAGGGCGAAACACCACCTGCAGTGTTCGCATGTCACGATGTCGCGTAATTCGGAATGTGTCGTTTGCAGTGTTCGCATGTCCTGATGTCTTGTTATGTGTAAGTGGCTATTCCTATTCTGGTTTACTTCATCTGCGAGACTGGCAGCCGGCGGTAAACCGACAACCCGGTTCTTTTGTGGTTTGCGGTCTCGCGGTCAGGCCCTCGCGGGGCAGCGAGCGGGCTCCAAACGAGCCAAGAAAAACAGCACCACTGCCGAGCCAGGATGGCTGAGGCATCTGCAATATGGTCCTGCCGAGCCCGCAGGCGTAGGCATCACCAAGAAAAGCACTCGAGAGAGTGACGAACTGCAGCGGAAGACCGCCACACATCCATCCCCTGCACGCGCCTGCACGGCCCCACTAACAGGGGGCCCGTCACCAGAGCACGTGACGTCAGACACTCCAAACGAACCCGAAAAAAAAGCAAACCCATGCCAGACGTGCCGAACCACGGTGGCTGAGGCATCCGACTACACGGTGCGCGGCCGCAAGTCCGAGCGACACCTTCAAGTGGCACTCCAAACGAAGCCGAAAAGAGAGGGGGCGATACACAGCCCACCAAGACAATTCGAACGCAACACCGCACACGAGACTGCCGAGCCAGGGTGGCCAAGGCATCAGGTCTGAGAAATGCCGAGCCAGGGTGGCTGAGGCATCCGCTATGAGAACAGTGCTTGGCACTCCCAACGAGGCCGAAAAAGAAGAATGGGCGACACACAGCCCCACGTTATCAAGTCCGAAGCAGAACAACGTACCACGAGACTGCCGAGCCAGGATGGCTGAGGCATCCAGAAGAAACGTGCCGAGCCAGAGTGGCTTAGGCATGTCTATGTCGAACACCAAAGCTGGACACGCGCTCCAAACAAAGCCGAAAAAGAGAATGGGCGACACACAGCCCCAACACACAAGCAGGCACCAGATCACTGCGCCACGACACTGCCGAGCCATGGTGGCTAAGGCATCAAGAATGACCAGTGCCGAGCCAGCGTGGCGTAGGCATGCCGAAATCACACACAAGACCGAGAAAGAGGTCAGAATAGACACTCCAAACGAGGGCGAAAAGAATGTGGGCGACACTCAGCCCCAAGATATCAAGTCGAAACCCGAACACAGAGCACCGCGATTGCCGAGCCAGGGTGGCTGAGGCATCAAAGAAGACAAGTGCCGAGCCAGCGTGGCTTAGGCATGTCAAGATTCACTCCAAATCGTAAACGACAGCATAGCGATATTTCACCACGCAAGTCATCCAAAGTCGATCCTCCAAACGAGGGTCAAAAGAAAGGTTGTCCACAAATACCGGGCCAGGCAGGCATAGGCATGCGATATGTGCGACACCAAAAGAGAACAGGAAAATATTATTCGGCGGCAACGAACTGAAGAATCTCACAGACCATGATCGCGAGCCTGGCCGCTGCCTAAAGCTCGCACTCTGTCACTGACGATCGCGGGTCCAGGCCAAACGCCTCCTCCGCAATCGGTCGGTACCGTGACCTCCACGAGCTTTCACCTCTTCTGGCCATCTCCCAGTCTCTGGATCTCACAAATTCTCCATCCAGCCACCACCCTCCACCAGCACCGATAGAGGAAACGCCGCCGTCGAATGAACCACGGACCGCGATGAGTGTCTCACCTTCAAAGTCTAGATTTTGCCGTTCTACATGTTTTCTCGAAACACCTGGTTTGTCGCGCATCTCCCACGTCAACTCATCCGAACGTTTGTTGCCTTCTCGCTAGAAGTGTTTCCATGTCCATACCATATGCCGGTGCTCTACAGCCATATATGTCGCAAGCTTTGTCCAGACAATCAATGATTTGAGCCACCCTTTGCAGGTACCCCAAATTTTGTACGTTCCATACTCCCCCCATCCAGTTTACCACCGCCATTGAGTCCCCTTTGAGTTCCACCGCCACTCCATCCCTGTATTCAAACTCAGTTTCGTTTTCCAAAATTGCCGCAAGGCGTTTGGCTTGCCTCTCCCCTTCCCTACTGTTGATATGCGTCTCCCCCTCCTCCTCCTCCACGTCTCTCTGTCCGCCCATCTTCTCCTCAGGAAATATGAATAAATCTAAAATATGACGCATCCCCAGCTTCGATAGACAGTCCGTCACAAATTCTTTATAACCCTGGAAGGTCCACTTGAAATAGCGCCACCAGCACGGCCCCCCCTCCTGTGCAAAACAGGAGTCCCCCGGCACATATCCGTGGCTCATGCTGCCGTATGTACACCGTGTGATCTGTGCTCTTTCCTTCCAGTTCTTCTCAGACGCGATAAGACAATCACGATGGTACGTCCATTCCCCAAGTCCGTGCAACATGGCAGCCCTCGAAACAGCCTACGCCACCCCCTCACAACAGATCCCGCTCTCCTGTGTGTCACTCGGGCTCTCCTGATACCCCTGTCGCGCGGCCTTCGCAGGCCTATCCCCTCCCATCTCCATCCCTTGACTGGGCGCCCCCCCCCACACACACACACACACTTCGACACACAATCTCTTACCTTGCGCTCTCTGCACCGCTCTCTGAATAAGATTTCCTCTGTTTGGCGCCTCCTCCTCCTGGTTCGAAGCACTTGGTCGATCTGATGGCCTATGCCGACACCTTGGTCTAGCATACTGCACCACGTCCATGGCCCAGTCCCATTGTTGTTTCACGAACCTCTGAACAACTGTCTGAAAACCTGCCTCATGGAATCTCCTCCTTCCCATCAACAAACGTGACTTTGTGTACACGGCCCACTCCTCCTCCTTCTTCTTTCTCCTTCCCGTCAATATCGCCAAAAGCCTGCCCTCCCACACGTGTAGTTTTTCAACCGTGAGCCTATCCAGTGTTCTTCCTTCGCACGCGTACAGAACAATGCTCTGAACACTACTGATAGACCTCAAACATCTATCTCTGCAGGGCATATTCCTACATCTGTAATAAGCAGCATCATGAAACCAGGCTCTGTCCGCCTTCTTGAGGCTATCCATCAAATCATAGTGGTCCGTCCACTCATCGTGTATCATAATCCCCAGCGTTGACATTTTCTTTTCCCGCGGCAGACTGGTCTCCTGCAATAAACGTTCATCGTACTGTGTCTGTGGTTCCAGCAATGCCACCTCCACCACCGAGTACTGCGCGCATATACTTTCATTACGGACATCAGAGCGCCACGGGACGCCACAAGCAAGGTACATGAGTGATGATGGCTTCCAACTCAAGCCTGCCCGAACCAATGGCAACGTAAGATCTTTCATCATACAGGTGAGTTCCTCCTTTGATTTTGCAAAAATGTACATGTTGTCTGCCCACAGCGCATGTGTGATCTGTTTGTGTTTACCTAGGATCGGCGTTTCAAGCTCATAGCCCATGCCCTTGCTCCTCCATTTCTTCACCACCCTGTCCCAGAGATAGACAGAGACAGCCTTGAACAAGAAGGGACTCTCGACCCCCCCCAGTACGTATAGAGCGCTCCCGCGATATCCAGCCCTCCCACACGATACCCTCCCACGTCATTCTACACTCGTTACCTTCTAGAGGTTCAAGCATTGCAAAGGTCAACGCAGGTGGGACTCCTAGATGCACCAGGGCCTCTCTTGCGATGGCAATCGTGACGTGATCAAAGCACTGCAGCACATCGGCAGATCCCAGGTACAAGGCGCCACCTTTCCCCCACAATGATGCATGCTGGGCGATTCGTTTGATGGCAGCCGTTATCTCATGCGACCGACGGCCTTTAGCGAAACCGTAAATTCCAACACTGGCATCCAGACTAGCTAGATGCTGTTCAGCCAGAATAGTAAGACACAGGCTGTACCATTTGGGCATAAGTGGTATAAGACAAATCGCACGGGTATCCGCTATATTCTTAGTTTGGGGATTCCCAGGGATGAGTGTGATCAAGAATTTGCCCAAGAGCCAGGCGCACAGTACTTACGATCTGCGATTGCCTGGAACAGTCGCTGCACCTGTCTCACCGCTGCCCAGGGTAAGAGGCGCAACATCTCAGGAGAAAGATTGTCGTGCGAGACGGCGCCACCACTGCGCAAGCGTGAACGGGCCTGCAGCACAAGACTGAGCGTAATCTTGACTCCCTCCGCCTCCCCCAGCCCGTGGTAACAATCCTGGATCACCTCAAAATTCTTCCTTCTGGACATGTCATCCTGGACGGCGTTCTTTCCAAAGTTTCCCAACTCCTGGTTCCATTCTTCCCTATCTTCAGAAATACGAACATTCCCATTCTCACCCTGGACCTCCAAGATCTCCGTATGGTCCCGTACACTGCGCTTTCTGCTACAATGCGCAGGGTTGACCAACTCTGCATGATACCTCCGTTTGTGTGGCCGATAAATCATCCGAATCCTCTCGCACTCCTCCCACTTTGCCTCCCTCCTCAGCCTCCTCATCTCCTCCTCAAGACTCCACTGGATCTCAGGCTTCCTTGGCCTTGACAGCCCTCTGTCTGTGCTGTGTGGCACGCTAGTGGCGGCCTGCACAATGATCTGGTTGATCTGGTCGCCTGGGCGTCCTCTGGCCGCCCCCTTCTCGCCCTCCTCCTCTTCTCACCCAAACCTTCCTCCTCCTCAGTAATGTCCTCCAGCATACTTTCCGCATCGCTATCCTTGTCCCCCTCATCCTCCTGCGGCCCACTGTCACCTTCCAACTCCATGTCACATTGTGTCGCAGACTCGAATCTGCAACTTACCCCTGCCTCAAACGTGACAGGTGCCATGCCACGATCAACAGTCCGACGGTACTCCTGCTCAATCAGCGGTTTACAATTACACCTCGTTCCCGTTCGACTCGATTTCGGTTTCTTCCTCCGTTGTCTGGGACCAATGTCGATCGAAGCCGAGACAAGAGCATGATCACTGTAGTTCGAGCTGGAGCATCCTGGCAACTGCGCCCAATGAACTGCGATATCCTTGCAGTCCGCCCTGCATGGATACCCTATGTAATCTAGCACTTTCGGAGCCCCTGTCCCCGCGAGTCTCCACGTCGGCTGGCGCTCTTGAAACGCATTGACAAGCTTGATGCTCCACGCAGCACAAAACTCCATAAGATCCGTTCTCACCCCTTCTCTCATCTGATTCCTCCTCCTGTTGGCTCCACCTCTCTCTTTCTCTTTCTCCTCCTCAACTCCTTCACCCGTGATATGCTTTCCCTCCCATATGACATTCTGAGCGGCCTCCACATTTCCGTCAACCAGCAACATGGTTGCTCTCGGCCTGGCATGATACATCCTCCAATAGTTTTCCAGCGCCTCCGATACCTCCTCCAGTGTTTGTTTAAACCCTGTGTTCTCCTCATCTTCTGCCAGGCCTGAGTCTGCATGCGGTAGATACAAGCATATAACGGCAACGCTTGTGAAAAATGCAATGACAAACCTCCTCCCTTTCACTGTCTTCCGTTGGTGTTCTCTCCACGCTCTACGATACCACAACGTGCATTTGTATTTTTGGACCAAATCGAATACCACCCCAGCTGAGAGAAACCATTCTGTCTCGATCCGTAAACGAATTGTGCCTCCTGCAACCCAACACAGGAGACCCCAGCTGCCCCCAGGCAACTGTCTAGGAAAAATACCGCATCGTGTGACCTTTTTTGAATGTTCCACGTCCCCACAAGCAGAAGACGCACCGTATGTCACTGCGACTCTACTTCCATCTTAAAATCCAGGCAGACCATGCCAGGCTCCAACGCGTTGATTGCATCTTCATAGAACTTCCACCCTCTTGCTGGTGTAAATCTGCAACGATTGCCCCACGAAGGGGGTCATCAGCACGCTTGGCCCAGATAGTCGTGGTTCCGTGATGTCCCCCTCCCAGCCCCCCCCCCCCCCGACACACCGTCCCCGCCTGTGACTTCCGTCCCCAGATCGCCCTCATATTTCCTGACATGGCCACATGCTCCGTCTTCCACGGCGCTACCTCGATCCCAACTTTCACATTTCCTGGCGGCCAGTCGATCCTGGGGTCATTGAGACCTGCAATATTATTCATCAGGAAAGTGCGCGCCTCCAAGAGTAATTCCCCTGGAGTTCCCTGCTTGAAATACAATCGTAGCCGTTCGTATCCGAAATACCCCCTCCCCGAGTCTGTATTCTTAGTGAGTGATTCCTCGATCACGTTGTCAATTTGTGGCGCATATGTTTTGAGAAGGCCTCGCACATCGGTGATCAGTTTGTCCATTATGTTGGCACAGCACCTCCTTCCCCCTTCTCTCCCTGGTAGCCCAATATTGGACCCAACCCTTGATTTCGAGATACGATGGACTCGAGCCCCGAGTGTAACTCGACGGCCCCTTGAAACTAACCGTCGTCGTTGGTCCCGAATCCACCGATGCTGCACTGGAACACCCTCCCTGGAGACCTTGCATATTAGGCTCTAGGTCCGTCAATCTCTGAGCATGCCCCGTTACTTTGCCATGTACCGTGTTTACCTGAGCGTCCAATGATTTAACCTGAGCGTCGATGAGCGTCACTTTGCCATCAACCGTTTTAACATCCTGCCTCACTCCCTCCACCGCATCAGGCACAGCCGTGGATACAATCGAGGGCAACAGCTGCTGGACCTGCCTGAACTCAGCAAATACATCCCCTGAATTGGATGAAGTCCCTCCTCCACCGCTCTCCACCTCCTCCCTCACTCTTTTCCTCTCATTATCCTTCTCCACCTCTGACGTCTTAATATCAGCTGACGTCGCCATTTCAAACGTTTGGCTACCCTAAGTCTGTTCTCACACACGTAGCGTGTCCTGAATGAGTAGCGTACCCTCCGACACCTCCGCCACGTAAGTTGACTATACTCTCTCCAATAGTCTCTTTCGAGTTCTGTCAAGAACTTGTCCCAGCCCCTGACAGGCTCTCTGAATTCGAACCAAGGCGTCGTGGTGCACTCTCCCTCGCACCCCGACAATCAATGAACGTGTCCTCCGACAATGAATGAACGTGTACTCCGAAAATCCATGAACGCGTCCTCCGACAATGAAGTTCCAATCATCAATGAACGTGTCCTCCGACAATCAATGAATGTGTACTCCAACAATCAATGAATGTCCTCTCCGACAACCAATGAATGTGTACTCCAACTATCAACGAACGCGTCCTCCGACAATCAATGAAAATGTATTGTGATCCGACAACCAATGAATATGTCCTCCGACAATCAATGAATGCGCCCTCCAATAATCAATGAATGTGCCCTCCGTCAATCAATGAGTGTGCACAGTACTCAGGCCAGTGGGGAACCGTGAACAGTAAATAAAACCAAACCACACGCACGGCGCAATGCCGCTCGAGACGAGGGGGGAACCCCAGCGGCGAGACCTGGCTGACCAGGAGGTAAGCTCTGGTCAACCAGGTTTTTTTGCGTCTTTGCTGGGACCATCTTGGCCACTGAGGCCAGGTCCAACGAAGTCTCAGGCGAAGCGAAGCCTCAAAATTGTCAAGCAAGCAGTCCGCTTTTTGGAGAAACAGAAACATGCATGAACAAAGACGTTCGCACAACCTGTGGGAGAACATCGCAGAAGCGCTCCGCCGCTGAAGGCTCGTACAACCCTACAACAGTGAGAACACTGAAGAGGCGAAACTAAAACTACGACAAGAGAGCCAGGAGACCTGGCCGAGAACTGAACATGCACACACTGAATTATTAGAGCTCAAACAATGCACAGAATGACCACACGAGGCAATCACAATCAACAATCGAAAGACCACGCGAGGCAATCACAATCAACAATCCAATACAATACAGCGTACAATACACAGAGAGGTAATGCATGCAGACAATCATGTTCAAAGCTGCCCTATCGTTTGCCTTTGCCTCTGCCTTTGCGGCTACCTCTAGAGCTCCCACCGTTATCGGGAGAAACTCGAATGCTTTGGGAAGATTCGGGAACCAACTTTTGATGTCCAGTCTTGGCTATCACATCCGAAGCGACACGGACAGACGACGACCCCGACGGAGAGGCGATTCGCCCACGTGGCGACGTAATTATGAGCTCTTGGGGCTCCCACATTTGCTGTAGTCTCCGGGTGTCTGCTGCGAGTCTCCGCGGGTCTGCGCGACTGGCACTCTCGAAGAGTCCGTCTGGAACAAAACTGAAAGAATCGACAATGTACCCTGGAGCTTTAAACCTGGCCTCCTCGGCACGGTCCATTTTCCCCGTCACGAAACGGTGAGATTTGAGACAATCCAAAAGTTCTCCCAGAAACGACTGAACATGATCCGTGAGGTTGAACAAAGTATGGAACCAACATGATACATGATGTTTTGGGATGGTATACGAATAACACAAGCCCCTGGATTAAATACTGCAGCGCAATCTGGCCAGTGAACCCCTTCTGGGCAGTCCTCCTGTCAATCCATGTTTTGACGGCGTCCTGGAAAGTGAACTGAGTTTGCACACAGGCGTCCTTCAAAGTGAACTGAGTATGCACGCCAGCATCCATTGAAGTGAACTGAGTTTGCACACAGGCGCCCTCGCAAGTGAACTGAGTTTGCACGCCGGCACCCATTGAAGACACTCGAATGCTTTGAGAATGCACTTGGACCTCAGCATCAATTGAGGACACTCGAATGCTCTGAAAGGAACAGTGCACTTCGTCAACCTGGACACCAGCATCAATTGAAAATACTCGAATGTTTTGAGAAGGATATTCGACCTCGTTGACCTGGAACCCAGCATCAATAGCAGAAGAAAAACCGCGAAGTGCAACGGAATCAACTTTCGGGCAGCTATCAGAGGGATGGAGTAATGCTGTCAACAACTTATTAACCTGAGCATCCAACTCTGCATGCAAGACCGTGTCACGGGCGACTAGGCCTTCGAGCACCAACGGAAGAGGACAATTCGGTCGAACCCATCCAAGTTGGCAAGCCCGAGCCCGACGCAAACACCTGGATGAGAGACTCCGCACATGAGGCATCTGGCACAAACAAGACCACAAATGATAGGTATATGGCAGAAAACTGAGGGAAGATGTGTATCTGCAACGATTGCCCCACGAGGGGGGTCATCAGCACGCTTGGCCCAGATAGTCGTGGTTCCGTGATGTCCCCCTCCCAGCTCCCCCCGACACACCGTCCCCGCCTGCGACTTCCGTCCCCAGATCGCACTCATATTTCCTGACATGGCCACATGCTCCGTCTTCCACGGCGCTACCTCGATCCCAGCTTTCACACTTCCTGGCGGCCAGTCGATCCTGGGGTCATTGAGACCTGCAATATTATTCATCAGGAAAGTGCGCGCCTCCAAGAGTAATTCCCCTGGAGTTCCCTGCTTGAAATACAATCGTAGCCGTTCGTATCCGAAATACTCCCTCCCCGAGTCTGTATTCTTAGTGAGTGATTCCTCGATCATGTTGTCAATTTGTGGCGCATATGTTTTGAGAAGGCCTCGCACATCGGTGATCAGTTTGTCCATTATGTTGGCACAGCATCTCCTTCCCCCTTCTCTCCCTGTTAGCCCAATATTGGACCCAACCTTTGATTTGAGATACGATGGGTTCGAGTCCCGAGTGTAACTCGACGGCCCCTTGAAACTAACCGTCGTCGTTGGTCCCGAATCCACCGATGCTGCACTGGAACACCCTCCCTGGAGACCTTGCATATTAGGCTCTAGGTCCGTCAATCTCTGAGCATGCCCCGTTACTTTGCCATGTACTGTTTTTACCTGAGCGTCCACTGATTTGACCTGAGCGTCGATGAGCGTCACTTTGCCATCAACCGTTTTAACATCCTGCCTCACTCCCTCCACCGCATCAGGCACAGCCGTGGATACAATCGAGGGCAACAGCTGCTGGACCTGCCTGAACTCAGCAAATACATCCCCTGAATTGGACGAAGTCCCTCCTCCACCGCTCTCCACCTCCTCCCTCACTCTTTTCCTCTCATTATCCTTCTCCACCTCTGACGTCTTAATATCAGCTGACGTCGCCATTTCAAACGTTTGGCTACCCTAAGTCTGTTCTCACACACGTAGCGTGTCCTGAATGAGTAGCGTACCCTCCGACACCTCCGCCACGTAAGTTGACTATACTCTCTCCACTAGTCTCTTTCGAGTTCTGTCAAGAACTTGTCCCAGCCTCTGACAGGCTCTCTGAATTCGAACCAAGGCGTCGTGGTTCACTCTCCCTCGCACTCCGACAATCAATGAACGTGTCCTCCGACAATGAATGAACGTGTACTCCGAAAATCCATGAACGCGTCCTCCGACAATGAAGTTCCAATCATCAATGAACGTGTCCTCCGACAATCAATGAATGTGTACTCCAACAATCAATGAATGTGTTCTCCGACAATCAATGAATGTGTACTCCAACTATCAACGAACGCGTCCTCCGACAATCAATGAAAATGTATTGTCATCCGACAACCAATGAATATGTCCTCCGACAATCAATGAATGCGCCCTCCAATAATCAATGAATGTGCCCTCCGTCAATCAATGAGTGTGCACAGTACTCAGGCCAGTGGGGAACCGTGAACAGTAAATAGAACCAAACCACACGCACGGCGCAATGCCGCTCGAGACGAGGGGGAACCCCAGCGGGGAGACCTGGCTGACCAGGAGGTAAGCTCTGGTCAACCAGGTTTTGTTGCGTCTTTGCTGGGACCATCTTGGCCACTGAGGCCAGGTCCAACGAAGTCTCAGGCGAAGCGAAGCCTCAAAATTGTCAAGCAAGCAGTCCGCTTTTTGGAGAAACAGAAACATGCATGAACAAAGACGTTCGCACAACCTGTGGGAGAACATCGCAGAAGCGCTCCGCCGCTGAAGGCTCGTACAACCCTACAACAGTGGGAACACTGAAGAGGCGAAACTAAAACTACGACAAGAGAGCCAGGAGACCTGGCCGAGAACTGAACATGCACACACTGAATTATTAGAGCTCAAACAATGCACAGAATGACCACACGAGGCAATCACAATCAACAATCGAAAGACCACGCGAGGCAATCACAATCAACAATCCAATACAGTACAGCGTACAATACACAGAGAGGTAATGTATGCAGACAATCATGTTCAAAGCTGCCCTATCGTTTGCCTTTGCCTCTGCCTTTGCGGCTACCTCTAGAGCTCCCACCGTTATCGGGAGAAACTCGAATGCTTTGGGAAGATTCGGGAACCAACTTTTGATGTCCAGTCTTGGCTATCACATCCGAAGCGACACGGACAGACGACGACCCCGACGGAGAGGCGATTCGTCCACGTGGCGACGTAATTCTGAGCTCTTGGGGCTCCCACATTTGCTGTAGTCTCCGGGTGTCTGCTGCGAGTCTCCGCGGGTCTGCGCGACTGGCACTCTCGAAGAGTCCGTCTGGAACAAAACTGAAACAATCGACAATGTACCCTGGAGCTTTAAACCTGGCCTCCTCGGCACGGTCCATTTTCCCCGTCACGAAACGGTGAGATTTGAGACAATCCAAAAGTTCTCCCAGAAACGACTGAACATGATCCGTGAGGTTGAACAAAGTATGGAACCAAAATGATACATGATGTTTTGGGATGGTCATTGGCTCTGTCATGAGGTCTACGAATAATTCAAGCCCCTGGATTAAATACTGCAGCGCAATCTGGCCAGTGAACCCCTTCTGGGCAGTGCTCCTGTCAATCCATGTTTTGACGGCGTCCTGGAAAGTGAAGCTGAGTTTGCACACAGGCGTCCTTCAAAGTGAACTGAGTATGCACGCCAGCATCCATTGAAGTGAACTGAGTTTGCACACAGGCGTCCTCGCAAGTGAACTGAGTTTGCACGCCGGCACCCATTGAAGACACTCGAATGCTTTGAGAATGCACTTGGACCTCAGCATCAATTGAGGACACTCGAATGCTCTGAAAGGGACAGTGCACTTCGTCAACCTGGACACCAGCATCAATTGACAATACTCGAATGCTTTGGAAAGGATATTCGACCTCGTCAACCTGGACCCCAGCATCAATAGCAGAAGAAAAACCGCGAAGTGCAACGGAATCAACTTTCGGGCAGCTATCAGATGGAGTAATGCTGTCAACAACTTATTAGCCTGAGCGTCCAACTCTGCATGCAAGACCGTGTCACGGGCGACTAGGCCTTCGAGCACCAACGGAAGAGGACAATTCGGTCGAACCCATCCAAGTTGGCAAGCCCGAGCCCGACGCAAACACCTGGATGCGAGACTCCGCACATGAGGCATCTGGCACAAACAAGACCACAAATGATAGGTATATGGCAGAAAACTGAGGGAAGATGTGTGAGGACACCTGAGAGATCACAACAATGAAATACTGCAAATTGAACAATATGCAATCCACTCAAGGCAGATCTGAAAGAAGAGAGACTTACGAGCACCACTCTAGGCAGTGAGGAACAAGTCAGCGTATACAATTTGCCACCACCAAACCGCAACGAGAAATGGATATGAGAGACCAACAATGACAAGCAGGATGTAAAGGGAGATGGGCAGTTGCGTAAGCAGAGCAAAACAACACGCTAGCTCAACGTTCACCTTCGCGGAGGTTCCCCAGGCAGGAGAAAATGAACGTTCGCGGAGCCTTGAGCCTTGAGCCGGGACCCTCGTGGAGCTCTTTTCTCACATGGCTCCGCTCGAACACAGGAGGAAGCTTTCGAGAGCTGAAAAAATATGAAAATCACGCTTCTTAGCTTTTACCCAAAGTCGGTTCCTCCACGTCTTTTGACAATATTGCAGCTACGGACCTCAGAATTTCACAGGCAGACGCGTGATATCCCACCACACGTGAGAAAAATACTCGCCCTCCAAAAGAATTTCAAAATTTCTCGCAATTTACGAAAAACCGACCCCAGGTTGACACATTGTTCCCCCGAGCAGGGTCGGCAAACTGGGAGCCGGCGCTAAACCGTCAAGCAGGTTTTTGCGGACTTTGCGGTCGACTGTGCAGGCTTTCCAGCCTAGTCGAAGCAAGGAGAGGACGCATCGGGAGTAGGCGGAAGCCTCACCGATCCAAACGATCAGAGGCGAAAGCCAACTCTTATTAAGAGGATGAGAGGTCAAGCACACACACACGACAAACAAAGGCAAGGCGTGAGTGAGCACAATCAAAATCACATCACATCCTGTCCGAAATACGCTTGTACAACCCGCGGCAAGATTATAATCGTATGCTCAACGGCCGAGATCTCGGCATCAGTCACTGTTGAAGTCGGATCAATCGAGAATGCCGCACTATACACCTCCGTCCATATAATCTCATGGCTGAGCGGCTGCCTTGAAAGTCTCGATATCCGTCCAACATCTATCCAGCACCCAACTCCCACGCCGTCGCAAGAGACGCCACCATCGAATCCAGCTCTGATGGCACAAACGCGAAACACCTGTTGTAACTGAGGGGCGTAAAGCCCTATCCTATCTCGAATCACTGGTGGCCCGACACGGGCCGTATGAGTGAGTACATCTGCACGCGTGTTCCATTCCCTATATGTGTGGTCGACAATTTCCCTCCCATGACAGGCAGGCCTAATTCCAAACCTCTGACACATGTTGTCAAGTTGGTTTATCATTCTGTTGATCCTATCCTGATATGTGCGATTGAGCACCCTCCAGACACCCTGAAGCCAAGACACCACCAGAAGACTGTCCCCAGAAATGTACACAGGGATCCCAAATGAGTCGAGGTCGTACTCAACCTCCTTCATATTTGTAACGCAATACGTTCAGCAAGTTTATCGTTGAAAGCCGCAATGCCCTCTTGAGCCCCATAAGTGTGTAGGTCGTTTTGTGTGATAGTATGTACCTCCTGCAGGGCCCCACCTGTTGTACCGTACCCTTTTCTTTTCTGAAAATAACTCAGCATCGTCCGTGTACACATGTGTTCGCAGAACTGAACATACGCAGCATCTGTCGGCACAAAGGACTCCCACCATTTGAGTCCGTAGAATTCACAGAAAGAAAATAGCCAGCATCTCTGGCCAATAGCTCTACCTGAGCTAACATGTCTCCTTTTTAGCTGCGAAGCCTCCTGGAAGTGAAACATACCCCGCAGGCACTCCGACGCATCCGTCCTGAGCCTGTCCCACAGTGGACCGCATGCAACCGTAGTGATGTGGTGATCTCTCCACGTACGTTGCGTCGAAGATATTTCCTCATGAGAAGCAGTACACAATATAGAAATGAAATCTGCAGCATCCTTAGCGGAGTTCCACACCATACGGAGAAATCAAGCAGGTTACCGCCGGGAGCCTCGTAGAGCTCTGTTTCGCGCGGCGCTGCGGAACATATGGAGGAAGTTTTCTCATGCACAAGCTGAAAAACTCGAAAAAAAACGCTTTTCTGGTTTCCATCCAAAGTCGGTTTGGCCAAGTGTTTGAATAGCAATACTGGAGCGACAGACCTGAGAAGTTGACAAGCAGACGCGGCATAACCCACTACAGGTGCGAAAAAATACCGGCTTCCAAAACGAATTATGAAATCTCTCATGATCTCCGAAAAACCAACCCGAGGTTGACACATTGTGCGCCCGGGCCGGGTCGGCCAACTGGGCGCCGGCGGTAAACCGTCAACCTTGGTTACCGCCGAGAGACTCGTAGAGCTTCCTTGCCACATATTATCTCTAGAGAATTAGCAGAGAACGAATAGTTTTTCAGCCCGAGCGCTGATAGCAGACTGATCTCAAGCGTCTGGATACATTTCACTAGCGCCCCTGATGATTCCCTTTCATTGCTGTGCTGAACAGCTCTGCAGCTCATCTGCAGCACGAGTGAAGCCACGAAAAACAATACCATTTCCAAGAAAATAGCAGAGTACGAATAGGTGTTCAGCCCTAGCGCTAATAGCAGACTGAGCTCATGTGTCTAGATACTTTCAAATAGCGTGCATGATACTTATCTTCCCATTGCTGTGCCTGAGAGCTCGGGAGCCTATCTGCACCTCGAGTTCAGTCAAGGAAACCATTCCATCACCAGAAAAAAAAGCAGAGTATGACTAGGTGTTCGGCGTCTGCGCTCATAACAGACCCAAGCCACGCGTCTAGATACTTCACACTAGCGCGTCTGATGATTTTATTATGGTTTCTGGGCCAAAGAGCTCTCAAGCTCATCTGCAGCTCGAGTTAAATGAAGAAATTCACCATGATTTCAAAAATTATCCTGGCGATGGACCCAACCATATGCAGTTGCGAGTACCGCAAAGCAGGTTGAGCGAATGAGAGGGAACTCCCTAAGGGGCCACGAAACGTGTGAGGGGTGTGCCGAAATGGGTGCGGTGCCGCCATGCGAACGCAGCCACTGGGGCCTTCGGTGGAGCTCCCTATGGGGCCACGAAACGTGTGAGGGGTGTGCCGAAATGGGCGCGGTGTCGCCATGCGGACGCAGCCACTGGGGCCCTCGGTGGAGCTCCCTATGGGGCCACGAAACGTGGAAGGGGTGTGCCGAAATGGGCGCGGTGCCGCCATGCGAACGCAGCCACTGGAGCCCTCGGTGGAGCTCCTTATGGGGCCACGAAACGTGTGAGGTGTATGCCGAAATGACTGCGGTGCCGCCATGCGAACGCAGCCATTGGAGCCCTCGGCGGAGCTCCCTATGAGGCCACGAAACCTGTGAGGGGTGTCCCGAAATGGGCGCGGTGCCGCAATGCGAACGCAGCCCTTGGGGCCCTCGGTGGAGCTCCCTATGGGGCCACGAGCCGGGTGAGGGGTGTGCCGACATGTGCGCGGTGCCGCCATGCGAACGCAGCCATTGGAGCCCTCTGTGGGGCTCCATATGGGGCCACGAAGCGTGTGCGGGCGTGCCGAAATGGGCGCGGTGCCGCCATGCGAACGCAGCCACGGGGGCCCTCGGTGGAGCTCCCTATGGGGCCACGAAACGTGTGAGGGGTGTGCCGAAATGGGTGCGGTGCCGCCATGCGAACGCAGCCAGTGGGGCCTTCGGTAGAGCTCCCTATGGGGCCACGAAGCGTGTGAGGGGTGTGCCGAAATGTGTGCGGTGCCGCCATGCGAACGCAGCCACGGGGGGGAGCTCCCTATGGGGCCACGAAACGTGTGAGGTGTGTGCTGACATGGGTGCGGTGCCGCCATGCGAACGCAGCCACTGGGGCCCTCGGTGGAGCTCCCTATGGGGCCACGAAACGTGTGAGGGGTGTGCCGAAATAGGCGCGGTGCCGCCATGCGAACGCAGCCAGTGGGGCCCTCGGTGGAGCTCCCTATGGGGCCACGAAACGTGTGGGGGTGTGTGCCGAAATGGGCGCGGTGCCGCCATGCGAACGCAGCCACTGGAGCCCTCGGTGGAGCTCCTTATGGGGCCACAAAACGTGTGAGGGGTGTGCCGAAATGGGTGCGGTGCCGCCATGCGAACGCAGCCATTGAGGCCCTCGGTGGAGCTCCCTACGGGGCCACGAAACGTGTGAGGGGTGTGCCGAAATGGGCGCGGTGCCGCCATGCGAACGCAGCCAGTGGGGCCCTCGGTGGAGCTCCCTATGGGGCCACGAAACGTGTGAGGGGTGTGCCGAAATGGGCGCGGTGCCGCCATGCGAACGCAGCCAGTGGGGCCTTCGGTGGAGCTCCCTATGGGGCCACGAAGCGTGTGAGGGGTGTGCCGAAATGGGTGCGGTGCCGCCATGCGAACGCAGCCACTGGGGCCCTCGGTGGAGCTCCCTATGGGGCCACGAAACGTGTGAGGGGTGTGCCGAAATGGGTGCGGTGCCGCCATGCGAACGCAGCCACTGGGGCCCTCGGTGGAGCTCCCTATGGGGCCACGAAACGTGTGAGGGGTGTGCCGAAATGGGTGCGGTGCCGCCATGCGAACGCAGCCACTGGGGCCCTCGGTGGAGCTCCCTATGGGGCCACGAAACGTGTGAGGGGTGTGCCGAAATGGGTGCGGTGCCGCCATGCGAACGCAGCCACTGGGGCCTCGGTGGAGCTCCCTATGGGGCCACGAAGCGTGTGAGGGGTGTGCCGAAATGGGTGCGGTGCCGCCATGCGAACGCACATAAACGCACGCCATTGGGGCCTTCGGTGGAGCTCCCTCTGGGGCCACGAAGCGTGTGAGGGGTGTGCCGAAACGGGCGCGGTGCCGCCATGCGAACGCAGCCACGGGGGCCCTCGGTGGAGCTCCCTATGGGGCCACGAAGCGTGTGAGGGGTGTGCCGAAATGGGCGCGGTGCCGCCATGCGAACGAAGCCACTGGGGCCCTCGGTGGAGCTCCCTACGGAGCCACGAAACGTGTGAGGGGTGTGCCGAAATGGGCGCGGTGCCGCCATGCGAACACAGCCAGTGGGGCCTTCGGTAGAGCTCCCTATGGGGCCACGCAACGTGTGAAGGGTGTGCCGAAATGGGTGCGGTGCCGCCATGCGAACGCAGCCATTGAGGCCCTCGGTGGACCTCCCTATGGGGCCACGAAACGTGTGAAGGGTGTACCGAAATGGGTGCGGTGCCGCCATGCGAACGCAGCCACTGGGGCCCTCGGTGGAGCTCCCTATGGGGCCACGAAACGTGTGAGGGGAGTGCCGAAATGGGCGTGGCTGACGCGGAGGGGGAGGGGGGGGAGGCGGAGGAGGAGGAAGGAAGGAGAGGAGAGGAAAGGAAAGGAGACGCGGGGCACCGTCTCTTCAAAACGAGGACCCAACACCACAGAATGGCTGTGAAAAAATCGGTCGAATACGAATAGTTGTGCAGACCTAGCTCGAGCAGCAGACTGAGTTCAGAGCTCAAGATGCTTCAGCCGAACGCGCTAAGTGATTCTGTATCGATTACGTGTGCGCACCAGCTCTGTAGCCATGCTACAGCTCGAGTTAAGTACAGAAAACTGACAGCGCCTGTCAAGATAACTCGAAGAATACGAATAGCTTCGCGGACCTAGCTCGAGTCGCACACCGAGTTTGGACCTCTCGATGCTTCAGACGAACGCGACTGATGATTCTGAATCGCTTACGTGTGCGTATCGGCTCTGTAGCTGTCCTACAGCTCGAGTAAAGTACAGAAAGCCGACAGCACCTGTGAAGAGAACGCAAATAATACGAATAGTTTCGCGGACCTAGCTCGAGTAGCAAACCAAGTTCAGACCTCTGGATGCTTCACACGAACGCGCCTGATCATTCTGAATCGATGACGTGTGCGCACCAGCTCTCTAGCTCCTCTAGAGCTCGAGTTAAGTACAGAAAACCGACAGCACCTGTCGAGATGACTCGAAACCGATCCCGAAGGCGACGCTTTTTGGCAGCAATAGGTACCCGATCGAGCCGAGATTGAGACGGCGAGCAGGAATAAGATCCAATATCACGGGAAGAAATACTAGAGCTCAAACGAATTGAGGAATTTCGAGAAAATAATTTTCAACCGAGCAAACTGGGCGCCGGCGGTAAACCGTCAAACTGGGCTGCCGCCGGGAGACTCGTAGAGCTTCCTTGCCATATATGATCTCCAAAAAATAAGCAGATAACAAATAGTTTTTCAGCCCGAGTGCTTATAGCAGACTGGTTTTAGGCGTCTAGATAGCGCCCCTGATGATTCCCTTCCAATTGCTGTGTTGTACAGCTGTAGCTTATCTGCAGAAGGCAGAAACCAAAGAAATCAATACTATCTCCAAAACTAGCAGAGTACAAAAAAATGCTCAGCCCGAGCGCTGATTGCAGACTCAGATCAGCCGTTAAGGTACTTCGAAATAGCGCACCTGATGCTTATCTTCTGATTGCTGCGCCTAAGAGCTCTGGAGCCCATCTGCAGCTCGAGTTAAGTCAAGAGAACAGAGTATGACTAGCTGCTCGACTTCTCCGCTCATAACAGACCCCATTCAAGCGTCTGGATACTTCAGACTAACGCGACTGACGTTGTCTTTCTGTCGCTGTGCGGAGGAGCTCTCAAGCTCATCTGAAGCTCGAGTTAAGTGTAGAAACCCATCATCATCTCGAATAAAAATCGGCAGTTTACGAATAGTGTCGCGACCTAGCTCGAGTAGCAGACCGATTTCAGACCTCTGGATGCTCCAGACAAACGCGCCTCATGATTCTGAACCGATTACGTGCGCGTACCAACACTGTAGCTCTCCTACAGCTCGAGTTAAGTACAGAAAACCGGCAGCGCATGTCAAAAGAATCCGTAGAATACGATTAGTTTCGGGGACCTAGCTCGAGTATGAGACCGATTTCAGACCTCTGGATGCTACAGACGAACGCGCCTGATGATTCTAAATTGATTACGTGTGCGTAACAGCTCTGTAGCTCTTCTACAGCTTGAGTTAAGTACAGAAAACCGACAGCACCTGTGCAGATGGCTCGAAACAGCCGATCCCACCCACATGCTTTTTGGCAGTAATAGGTACCCGATCGATCTGAGATTCAAATGCCGAGCGGAAATAAGATCGAATATCACTGGAAAAAAATACTAGAGCTGAAACGAATTGTTGAATTTCGAGAACATAATTTTCAACCGACCAAAAGTCAGCAAAAGGTCCGTCGAGATTTTTCTTGCCAACTAGCTCTCCAGCGCCCCGGAACTGGTGCCGGCGGTGAACCGTCAACCTGGTCTTTTGCGTCTTTGCTGGGACCGTCTCGGCCACTGAGGCCAGGTCCAACGAAGTCTCAGGCGAATCAGAGCCTCTTATTCATCACGCAAGCAGTCAGCTCTTATTTCACATCAGCGAAGCTGTTGGAATAAAGAGAATCAAAAGCCTGCAATGACACAATCAAACGCAAAGCACACAAATGACAAGCGAAGAACAAATAAACAGCGAAGCTCTTAGAAAATACAAGAAGACAAAATGTGAGATGAAACAACGTGCGACTTATCACTGCGAATGATCAAAGAAGGTCTGCACAACCTGTGGGAACACATCACATATGCGCTCCGCCGCTGATAACTCCGCATCTGTGACCGTGGCACTTGGTGGCAGACACCAAGCCGCAAGATACACATCCTTGAAAGTGATGTCGGTCCGCGAGAAGACATACCTGTTACGCAGCCCTATCTGTATCCACACGCCACAGGCACTTCCGCGGCTGCAAACACCCCCATCAAAGCCAGCTTTGATAAGGCAAGGAGTACAACACTGAGATTCGAAATCACTGAGGCAAAAGAAATCGGCGTACACATGGCCCTGACGGGCCTGATGGGTCAGTAAGTCAGCCGTCTGGTTCCACTCCCGAAAAGAATGAGAGAAGAAGTCACGGCCAGCCTCTGGAGGCCTCACCGAGTATGCATCCTGCATCTCGTCCAACTTATTTTTCAGAGTGTCCACCCTTTTCTGATATACCTGAGCTAATACTTTCCATGTCCCACAGAGCCAGTTAATCACTAACAGCGAATCCCCCTGGATGTCCAGTGGTATCCCATCCGTTTCGAGGTCCCACTGTGTGCAACGCATGTTATGCAGCGCGATACGTTTGCTAAGTCGATCCCTATATGCTGGTGTATCCTCCCGATCCTGACCAATATGAACCCCTCCATCCACATCCATATTCAAGAACACAGGCACCCCTAAGGACGCCAAGCCGTTGCATTTCTTCTGGAAATACTTCAACATACTACTAGAACAAACGCGCGCAGCGAAACCCATGAAATGTTCAAAGCTTCCAACAAAGAACTCCCACCAGGATAAACCATAAAACGATTCCAAAGAATAACACCAAGAACGAAGTCCTACACTCTGTCCCCCACGATGTCGTTTCAGTGAGCTAGCCTCCTTCCATTTCCCCCAATATCTGAGAGCCTCGCTTGAATCTGTCCCCGTTCTATCCCACAGCCGGCCAAACGCCAGGCATGAGAAACGAGATTATCCCCAAGCTCTTGTCGAGTTCGCCTCCAGCGCCTCCTGATCTGTGATCAACCTCCGGGCAGAATCGCGGACGTCGAATGCCCACATCCATTGCAATCTGAGAAACTTCTGTACAATACCCACATAATGTGCATCATGAAATTTCTGTCTCGCACGTTCATACCTCCTCGCATTCCACCCCCGATAACTTTCCTCCTCCCTCCGTACACAACGAGACATGACAGCCAGGCACTTACCCTCAAAGATATGAAGGGCACTCAATGAGCTGGAGTCGACCGTGCATCCTTCCGCCGCGTAGAGAACAATACTCTGAACCCTCTGTGCATACCTCTCATACTTATCTTTCAGCGGAATGGCCATGGAGCGGAAGAAGGACGCCTGGCCCCAGAACGCCCTACGAGCAGAGTCAATACTAGCATCCAGATCTGGATGCTCATTTACATGTAGTCCCACCAGCCCTTTGGGCGTGAGTGGTTTAGAGAGCTCTCTCTGTCCTCAACCCCCCAACCCCCCTTCTTCCCCTTCGGGGAAGGGTTTACCCCTCACCCTACCCCTCCCCCTGGACCTGGAGAGGGCGCCCCGCGGGTGGTCAGGGGGGGGTCTTTTTTTCGACGCCTGGGAGGGCCAAAAAACGACGACCCTCACGAGGATTCTGGCCCCGACGGGGGGACGCACTTAAGTCCCTCTCCTCTTCTGTGAAGCCCAAATCATTGGTTTTGCTACGGTTTCGGCCCCATTTTGGCCTTCTCAGGGGGCAGCGCTCCCCATCCTTCTTCTCAAAATCATTGGGTTTACTAAGGTTTTGGCCTCATTGTGTCCTTCTCGGGGGTAGCGCTCATTTGCGCTTCTGCGGAGGTCGCACGAGGCCCCCAAGAGGCTCCAAGAGGCCCCCAGGAAGCTCCCAAGAGGCTTCCAAGAGGCCCCCAAGAGGCCCCCAAGAAGCCCCCAGAGGCCCCCAGGCCCCCAAGAGGCCCCCAAAAAACCCAAAAAAACCCAAGAGGCCCCTAAGAGGCCCCCAAGATGCCCCCAGGAGGCCCCCAAGAGGCCCCAAGAGGCCCCCAAGAGGCCCCCAAGAGGCCCCACGAGGAGCCCGAACGACTCACACCAGGACGAGGGGCCCGAACGACTCACACCACGAAGAGCCCGAACGACTCACACCACAAGGAGGAGCCCGAGCGACTCATACCAGGACGAGGCGCCCGACCCATGCACACCACGAGGACCCCGAACGACTCACACCACGACGCGGGCCTCGAACGACTCACACCACGAGGAGCCCGAACGAGCCACACCAGGAGGAGGGGCAGCGCTCATACAAGCCCCCCAAGAGGGCCCCCAGAGGTACACCATATGGCCCCAAGAGGTGCCCAGATGGCCCACAAGAGGCCCCCAGGAGGCACCACGACGCCTCCATGAGGCCCCAAAGCTACCCCCAAGAGGTCCCCAAGAGGCCCCAAGAGGCGCCGAAGACGCCCGAAGGCCTCCGGTCAGCTTCCAAAAGACATATACTGCTACTCTGTCCCCTACGATGACTACTACTTGTACTTCTACTACTACTCATACTCGTTTCACTACATACTGGAAATACCACTACTAGTACTACTACTAGTACTACTACTACTACTACTACTACTACTACTACTACTACTACTACTACTACTACTACTACTACTACTACTACTACTAGTAATACTACTACTACTACTGCGACTACTACTACTACTACTTTTAGTACTTCTATTACTACTACTACTACTACTACTACTACTACTACTACTACTACTACTACTACTACTACTACTACTACTACCCTCCCCCCTACGATTACTACTACTTGTACTTCTACTACTACTCATACCCGTTGCGCTACATACTGGAAATACCACTACTACTATTACTACTACCACTACGACGACTACTACTACTACTACTATTCCTACTACTACTAGTACTACTAGTACTACTACTTCTTCTACTACTACTACTACCACTACTACTACTACTACTACTACTACTACTACTGTTAGTACTACGACTACTACTACTACTACTACTACTACTACTACGACGACTACTACGACTACTGCTACTACTGTCACTACTGCTACTACTACTACTACTACGACCAGTACTACTACTACTACTACTAGTACTAATACTACTACTACTACTACTACTACTACTACTACGACTACTACTACTACTACTACTCCTGCTACTACTACTACTACGACTACTACTACTACTACGACTACTACTACTACTACTACTACTACTACTGCTACTACCACTACCAGTACTACAACTGATCTTACTGATACAACTTCTACTACTACGACTAGGAGCCGAAGAGGAGGAAGAGGAGGAGGGAGAGAAGGCGATGGGAGGCAAGACAGAAGGCGGTCGCTCACCAGTCTTACACGTAACCGACTCTGTCGACTCACACGACGGCGACGTCCTGGACCAGAATGCATGTGGTGTGCGTCGTTGGGGCCCCTCGCCCTGGTGCGAGCCGTTCGGGCTCTTCCTTGTGTGAGTCGTTCGGGCCCCTCGCCGAACGACTCACGCATCGAGGAGGGGCCCGAACGACTCTGTCCAGGAGGGGGGACCCGAACTACTCACACCAGGAGGGGGGGGCCGAACGACTCACACCACGAAGAGCCCGAACGACTCACACCACAAGGAGGAGCCCGAACGACTCACACCAGGACGAGGCGCCCGACCTATTCACACCACGAGGAGCCCGAACGACTCACACCACGACGCGGGCCTCGAACGACTCACACCAGGACGAGGCGCCCGACCCAGTCACACCACGAGGAGCCCGAACGACTCACACCACGCCGCGGGCCTCGAACGACTCACACCATGAGGGGCCCGAACGAGTCACACCAGGAGGAGGGGCAGCGCTCATACAAGCCTCCCAAGAAGGCCCCCAGATGGCCCACAAGAAGTCCCCAGGAGGCACCACGACGCCTCCATGACGCCCCAAAGACACCCCCAAGAGGTCCCCAAGAGGCCCCCAAGAGGCCCCAAGACGCCCCCAAGCAGCCCCCAAGAGGCCCCACGAGGAGCCCGAACGACTCACACCAGGACGAGGGGCCCCAACGACGCACGCCACGAAGAGCCCGAACGACTCACACCACAAGGAGGGACCCGAACGACTCATACCAGGACGAGGCGCCCGACCGACTCACACCACGAGGAGCCCGAACGACTCACACCACGACGCGGGTCTCGAACGACTCAGAACACGAGGAGCCCGAACGAGTCACACTAGGAGAAGGCAGCGCTCATACTACTACCAGTACTACAACTGATCCTACTGGTACTACTTCTACTACTACGACTAGGAGCCGAAGAGGAGGAAGAGGAGGAGGGAGAGAAGGCGATGGGAGGCAAGACAGAAGGCGGTCGTCCTCGAGTCCTACACGTAACCGACTCTGTCGACTCACACGTCGGCGACGTCCTCGACCAGATACCACTATTACTACTACTACCACTACGACGACTACTACTACTACTACTACTACTACTACTACGACTACTACTACTACTACTACTACTACTACTACTACTACTACTACTACTACTACTACTACTACTACTACTACTACTACTACTACTACTACTACTACTACTAACTACTACTACTACTACTACTACTACTACTACTACTACTACTACTACTACTACTACTACTACTACTACTACTACTACTACTACTACTACTACTACGACTACTACTACTACTACTACTACTACTACTACTACTACTACTACTACTACTACTACTACTACTACTGCTACTACCACTACCAGTACTACAACTGATCCTACTGGTACTACTTCTACTACTACGACTAGGAGCCGAAGAGGAGGAAGAGGAGGAGGGAGAGAAGGCGATGGGAGGCAAGACAGAAGGCGGTCGTTCACCAGTCTTACACGTAACCGACTCTGTCGACTCACACGACGGCGACGTCCTGGACCAGAATGCATGTGGTGTGCGTCGTTGGGGCCCCTCGCCCTGGTGTGAGTCGTTCGGGCTCTTCCTTGTGTGAGTCGTTCGGGCCCCTCGCCGAACGACTCACACATCGAGGAGGGGCCCGAACGACTCTGTCCATGAGGGGGGGCCCGAACTACTCACACCAGGAGGAAGGGCCCGAACGACTCACACCACGAAGAGCCCGAACGACTCACACCACAAGGAGGAGCCCGAACGACTCATACCAGGAAGAGGCGCCCGACCCATTCACACCACGAGGAACCCGAACGACTCACACCACGACGCGGGCCTCGAACGACTCACACCAGGACGAGGCGCCCGACCCAGTCGCACCACGGGGAGCCCGAACGACTCACACCACGTCGCGGGCCTCGAACGACTCACACCACGAGGAGCCCGAACGAGTCACACCAGAAGGAGGGGCAGCGCTCATACAAGCCTCCCAAGAAGGCCCCCAGAGGTCCACCATTTGGCCCCAAGAGGTCCCCAGATGGCCCACAAGAGGTCCCCAGGAGGCACCACGACGCCTCCATGAGGCCCCAAAGATACCCCCAAGAGGTCCCCAAGAGGCCCCCAAGGGGCCCCAAGACGCCCCCAAGCAGCCCCCAAGAGGCCCCACGAGGAGCCCGAACGACTCACACCAGGACGAGGGGCCCGAACGACTCACACCACGAAGAGCCCGAACGACTCACACCAGAAAGAGGGGCCCGAACGACTCAAACCAGGACGAGGCGCCCGAACGACTCACACCACGAGGAGCCCAAACGACTCACACCACGACGAAGGCCCCGAACGACTCACACCACGAGGAGCCCGAACGAGTCACACCAGGAGGAGGGGCCCGAACGACTCACACCAGGACGAGGGGCCCGAACAACTCACACCACGAGAAGCCCGAACGACTCACACCAGGACGAAGAGCCCGAACGACTCACACCACGAAGAGCCCGAACGACTCACACCAGGAAGAAGGGCCCGAACGACTCAGACCAGGACGAGAAACCCCAAACGACTCAAACCACGAGGAGCGCTTTCTTTCCCTCCTCCTTCGCCTCGTCCTTCTCCCGCCCCCCCCACAAGGAGGATGTACAAGGAGGCGGGGGGAAGGAGGAACAGGGGAGATATGCGGGGCCAAGCGGACACACGCCTGAAAAAACACGACTGTAGGCATGCTTCGCGAGAGTTGCTGCTTTGAGATGGGCTGGTGGGGATACGCGAAGCGTAAAGAATTCAGAACAAATGTGAGCCCCAAGCACCTCCATTTCCGTCACTGTTCTGAATCGATACACCCCCGAATCCTCCGACCCAATCGAAAGAACAGGATCAGCAGTTCGTAAGATTTCCCCTTCCGCATCACGCGGAGGAGCAGCACCGAACACCATCTACAATAGACTGGACTCCTTCCATCTCATACCATAGTCATGTAAGCGTGTAGTTAGACCGTGTAACATGCGCGTGAGTTCCTCCCGACTCCGAGCCAGAACATGACAGTTGTCCGCCCAGAGGAAGTGATTAATAAACGAAACACAGCTAGTCGGGCCAGTAACAAACTCAGTACGTCCCATTCTCGAATCGTGGAACGCCACATAGCGGCAACAATAAGATTGAAAACCAATGGGCCCTCAGGCCCTCCCGTCCGAATACATTTGTCCCACATCACCTCCAAAACCTCAATCCCATCATAATAGACAGCGCCTACACATTCACACACGGGGTTACGTAGAGCATACTGTAAGTACAGGGGCACATTTGCATGATCCAACCCACGCCTGACATTGGCCACCGTGCAGTGAGCGAACGCCTGGAGGACATCAGCGTTCGCCAAGTGTGCCGTTTCCCCCTTTCCCCGGTGTGCAGCACGTTGACCTATATGTTTGATGCTAGCCGTGATTTCGTGTGTACGACGATGTTCCTGGAACCCATACAACCCAATATGACGAAAAAACTCCGTTTCTTTCAACATGGCCCTCAACCAGGAGAACAATACAGGAACTGAACCATCTCGAAACAGCATTCTGCATACACAGCAAACGACCGTCTTTTAACTTAGTAATCCCTGGAATCTTGGGCGTAAGAGAGAGGAGGATCTGACGCCACGACTGCGGATATAGAGTCATGAGCTTGATGATTTTATCGAACAACTTCTGGATCAATCTGAGAGCACACCACGGCAAACTCCTGAGAATCTCGCACGGTATCCCATCTGGCCCAGTAGCCCTCCGGGTATTCAGCCGAGCCCGTGCTCTGAGAAGCAGCGCCATACTAATTCCCACAACTGATGTGGATCGTACCTCATGTTCAGCCCTCATCCTGATCCTCCATCATAGTGTCAGTGGAATAGCGTACCCTCGGACGACACCTTGAAACGAACGAACTTGTCGAGCTCCTCCTTCAACTCCTCACGGTCCTCCGTCTCCCTCTCATCCACCACTAAATGTTTGATAGTATATCTGACCTTTCGTTTTGTTGGGGGACATCTGCACATAATCATATCACGTCGATAACTTCTGCGTAGACGATTGGCCTCATTCTTTACCCTCCTCAACCTCTCCACCTCCCCCTTCGGACACATCTTAGCCTCCTCCTCGGCCCTAGTGAGCTGCACCGGCCTGGACGGCTCCTTTGGCCCCCCCGCCCTCGTGGTGGAGAAGTCCACCGCAGGCGACACGTACGCCTCCAGCACAGTACTCTGCAAGCACTCTGGACTGAGCACAGACGGACACCCCGAACGAGCGAAGGCCGCACCGCCTAGATTCATATCCACATGCTGCCGTGCCTGATGCTCATCAGCCCAAGTCGAACACTTGTGTCCGACCAGGGACGGCCTAAAACTTTGACCAGGCTGGGGGTCAGGGCGACGAACAATCACTTTCCCAGGGTCCGTGAAACTCGCCGTGATGATAGCGTGATCTGATAATCTACTGACCTTCCTCTTACCACCCCTCTTGAAACACCATTTCACCTCCAGATCCGAGAACTCCCAACGATAAGGGACAAGTAGGAAATCCAGGACCCTTTTCGAAGTCAGAAACTTGTTCTCCCCCCACGACTCCCAAGTATGCCTCCTAGTATTGAAAGTGTTGGCGGCCTTCAGTCCATGCGATTCCATGAACTCTAAGAGCAGCTCCTTCAGCCTCCTCCTCCGATTCCTCCTCTCAATCTGCTGTGTACCGTCTCCTCCTCTCTCCCACCTTCTTTCCATGCGAGTACCTTCCTCTCCAGTAGCCTCATACACCTCCTCATTATACGTAACCTGCATCCAAGCGGAATCTCCACATTTGCATCGAGCAGAACACAAATGCTGGCCTGAGGAAACTTAGTGCGGAGTACATTACGAGCACGAGTGATCTGCTCATAGACCTCCGCAGCTATCTCTTCACACTCCTCCACATGAGGGTCTGGCAAATACGCTGAAACAATAATAAGTGGTGACTTTTCTGACCCAAAAACGCCGATAACGAACCTCGTGAAACATGTAAAGAACATACGGACTGCAGCCGCCCAAGATCTGTCGAAGATGATAGCTGCTTTACTACGCGAACTAGTTTTGATGCGCCACCCCAAGCGTTCAAATTCACCATGCGCAAGGTATTGAGTTTCCTGACATGCAAAGAGCCCACCACATGACCTTAGATGATGGAAAATATCACAGGGTCTCTGTATGCATCAGCTCTGTAGCTGTCCTGAATCTCCGGTAAAATACAGAAAACTGTCCAGATGACTCGAAGCTTACGAATAGTTTCGCGGACCTAGATCGAGTAGCAGACAAAGTTCAGACCTCTCGATGGAACAGACGAACGCACCTGATGATTCTGAATCGGTTTCTCTTAACATCAGCTCTGTAGCTGTCCTAAATCTCGAGTTACGTAGAGAAAACCGTCAATGCGATTCAAGATGACTCGAAACGGCCGACGGTTCCAGCAAGTGTTTTGATAAAAATATTTCAGCTACGGACCTGAGAATTCAACTGGCAGACGCGGCATAACCCACTACAGGTGGGAAAAATACCAGTTCTAAAAATGAATTTTCAAATTTTGCACGAGGATTGACGACCCCAAGTCGCCACATTGTCACTTAAGGTCGGGTCGGCCAACTAGCTCCATCCTGCGCCCGAATTCCTCTTAGCTCATCTTGCCAAAGACCTCTACGAATTGTCAACTATCTTTCAAATCTTAGCAGAACCGACCAAAAGTTGCCACGTTGTCCTTTCTGGTCGGGTCGACCAACTAGCTCCACTCCGCGCCGGAATTCCTCTAGCTCATCGATTGCCGAAGATCTCTACGAGGTACATCTCAAAACTTGGTAGCGTCCAAATTCTGGAGAGCGAATCTCGTGGACGGGAAATCTATTCTGGAGAGCTCTGGCCCCTGCAGCGCTTCTGAAGCGCTGTCAGGAACGCTTCCACGCGTGCCTGCACGTGTGCAGGCACGCGGGGACTCGCGCCGGAAACGCCCCCCGACGGACTGCCAGCTCGGGCGAACTGCTGCGGCGGACGTGGACCGCCGTGGAGGAGCTCCTGGCGGGCACCACCACCGTCCAGCTTCAAATCCAAAGCACTCTAGCTCTCAGAGAGCTCTCCGGGAATAAATGATCAAACATCTTCAAATTGGCGCCGGTGGTGAACCGTCAACCTATAGTCGCCGCCGGGGACCTCGTAGAACTCCTTCCACGCGTGAGAGTGCTCAGAGTCCAGAAGGGAACATGGAGCAGTGAGCAGAGGGGTGCGGCGACAGAGCTGTCGGTATTCTGCACTTAACTCGAGCTGTAGCACAGCCACAGAGCTGGTACACACAGAAACGAACCCAGAATCATCAAGGGCGTTCGGCTGAAGCATCGAGTGCTCTGAACAGAGTCCGCCCCTCGAGCTAGGTCCGCAAAACTATTTGTATGCGACCGATTTGTTTAAAGTATTTTGGCTCTCGCTTAAGCTTTCTTCACGTGTTCCGAGGAGCGGTGGGCAAGAAAAGAGCTCTACGAAGTCCCCAGCGGCAGCCTGCTTGACAGTTTACCGCCCGTTTCAAGTACCTCGTGAAGCTCTTCGGCATCGATGAGTTAGAGGAATTCCGGCGCGGGGTGGAGCTAGTTGGCCCACCCGGCTTGGGGCGGACAAAGTGATAACTTTTGGTTGGTTTTGCTGAGATTTCAAAGATCTTTGACCATTCATTCCAGAAAAGCAAATTTTTAAGCTGATCATTTGCAGATAAACTTTGTTCCCAGAGCAGCTCAGTATTAACATCGAAAAATGGAAAAATAAAGATTTTCTTGTCAGAAACTGGGCGCCGGCGGTAAACCGTCAACCTTTCTTACCGCCGGGGGACTCGTAGAGCTTCCTGACATATATAATGTCGAAAAAAATCACAGAGAACGACTAGTTTTTCAGCCCAAGCGATTTCAGACCTGTCGATGCAACAGCCGAACGCCCCTGATGCTTCTGGATCGTTTTCTGTGCGCACGAGCTCTGTAGCTCTCCTACAGCCCGAGCTACGTGCGAAAATCGACAGCACCTCTCAAGATGACTCGAACAATACGAATAGTTTCGCGAACCTAGCTCGAGTATCAGGCCGAGTTCAGACCTCTGAATGCAACAGGCGGACTCGTCTGATGTCTCCGAATCAATTCCTGTCATTACCAGCCCTGCAGCCCCCCTACAGCCCGAGTTAAGTGCAGAAAGCCGACAGCACATCTCAAGATGACTTGAACAATACGAATAGTTTCGAAGACCTAGCTCGGGCAGCAGACCGAGTTCAGACCTCTATGCACCAGGCGGACGCGCCTGATGTCTCCGAATCGATCCCTGTGATTACCAGCCCTGTAGCCCCCCTACAGCCCGAGTTGAGTGCAGAAAACCGACAGCACCCCTCAAGAGGACTCGAACAATACGAATAGTTTCGCGGACCTAGCTCGGGCAGCAGACCGAGTTCAGAGCTCTGGATTCAACAGACAAACGCGACTGATGACTCTGAATCGGTTTCTGTAAGTATCAGCTCTTTAGTTGTCCTATATCTCGAGTTAAGTACAAAATACCGACAACGCCTGTCGAGATGACTCGAAACGGCCGATCCCGCCCGTGTGCTTTTTTGCAGAAAAAGGTACCCGATCAAGCTGAGATCAAGACGGCGAGCGGGAATACGATCGAATATCACGGGAAACAATACTAGAGCTCTAACGAATGGTTGAATTCCGAGAACAATATTTTCAACCGACCAAAAGTCACCAAAAGGTCCGTCGAGATTTTTCTTGCTAACTAGCTCTCCAGCGCGCCGGAATTACTCTTAAGCTTCCAGCAAGTAGCTAAGGGAAGCTCTACGAGTTAATCTTCTCGACTAGAGCGCACCAGGAGCTCTACGAGGTCCCCAGCGTGACCGGGTTGACGGTTTACCGCTGGCGCCAGTCACTGGGCGCCGGCGGTAAACCGTCAACCTTTCTTACCGCCAGGGGACTCGTAGAGCTTCCTGACAACATATAACGTTGGGAAAAAATTGCAGAGAACGAATAGTTTTTCAGCCCAAGCGATTTCAGACCTCTCGATGCAACAGCCGAACGCCCCCGATGCTTCTGGATTGTCTTCTGTACGAGCTCTGTAGCTCTCCTACAGCCCGAGTTACGTGCGTAAATCGACAGCACCTCTCAAGATGACTCGAACAATACGAATAGTTTGGCAAACCTAGCTCGAGTATCAGACCGAGTTCAGACCTCTCAATGCAACAGGCGGACGCGTCTGATGTCTCCGAATCGATTCCTGTGATTACCAGCCCTGCAGCCCCCCTAGAGCCCGAGTTAAGTGCAGAAAACCGACAGCACCTCTCAGGATGACTCGAACAATACGAATAGTTTCGCGGACCTAGTTCGGGCAACAGACCGAGTACCGAGCTCTGGATTCGACAGGCGGACGCGCCTGATGTCTCCAAATCGATTTCTGTGACTACCAGCACTGTAGCCCATCTACAGCCCGAGTTCAGTACAGAAAACCGACAGCACCTCTCAAGATGACTCGAACAATACGAAGTCTCGCGATTCTAGATCGGGCGGCAGACCGACTTCAGAGCTCTGGATTCAACAGACGAACGCGACTGATGATTCTGAATCGGTTTCTGTAAGCATCAGCTCTGTAGCTCTCATATAGCTCGAGTTAAGTACAGAAAATCGACAGCACCTGTCAAGATAACTCGAATAATACGAATAGGTTTGCGGACCTAGCTCGGCTAGCAGACCGAGTTCAGACCTCTGGATGCAACAGACGAACGCGCCTGACCATTCTGAATCGATAAGGTGTGCTTACCAGCTCTGCAGCTGTCGTGTATCATGAGTTAAGTCCAATATACCGAGAGCGCTTATTAAGATGACTCGAAACAGCCGATCCCGCCCGTGTGCTTTTTAGCAATAAAAGGTACCCGATCGAGCTGAGATCGAGATGGCGAGCGGGAATAAGATCGAATATCACGGGAAAAAATACTAGAGCTCAAACGAATTGAGGAATTTCGAGAACAAAATTTTCAGCGACCAAAAGCCAGCAAAAGGTCCGTCGAGATTTTTCTGGCCAACTAGCTCTCCAGCGCCCCAGAATTACTCTTAAGCTTCCAGCAATAACTTGCTAAGGGAAGCTCCACGAGTTACAGAAGGGAACGTGGAGCGGTGAGCGGAGAGGTGCGGCGACGCACGCGCACCCGCCGGCGTCTCGTCGGACGACCCTATCTAGCCCAAGAGGTCATCCGGGAACTAGCTAAGGGAAGCTCTATGAGTTAGTCCCCCTAGCTTATCTTGCCGAAGAGCTCTACGAGGTACGAGGTATCTTGCCGAAGGGCTCTACGAGGTATTCTTCTAGCTTCGCCGCTGACGCTCTGAGGGTAGCTTTATGAGCTCTTATTCTTAATCTTCCAGCAACTAGCCAAGGGAAGCTCTACGTGTTACTGGGCGCCGGCGGTAAACCGTCAACATTTCTTACCGCCGGGGGACTCGCAGACCTTCCTGACCATATAATGTCGGAAAAAATTGCAGATAACAAATAGTTTTTCAGCCCAAGCGGTTTCAGACTTCTCGATGCAACGGCCGAACGCCCCTGATGCTTCTGGATCGTTTTCTGTGCGCTCGAGCTCTGTAGCTCCCCTACAGCCCGAGTTACGTGCGGAAATCGACAGCACCTCTCGAGATGACTCGAACAATACGAACAGTTTCGCGAATCTAGCTCGAGTATCAGACAGAGTTCAAACCTTTGAATTGGACAGGCGGACGCGCCTGATGTCTCCGAATCGATTCCTGTGATTACCAGCCCTGCAGCCCATCTACAGTCCGAGTTAACCGCAGAAAACCGACAGCACCTCTCAAGATGACCCGAACAACACGAACAGTTTCGCAATAGCTTCGCGGACCTAGATCGGGCAGCAGACCAAGTTCCGAGCTTTGGATTCGACGGGCAAATGCTCCTGATATCTCCATTTCGATTCCTGTGATTACCAGCCCTGTAGCCCCCCCACAGCCCGAGGTAAGTACAGAAAACTAACAGCACCTCCCAAGATGACTCGAACAATACGAATAGTTTCGCGAACCTAGCTCGGGCAGCAAGCCGAGTTCAGAGCTCTGGATTCAACAGACGAACGCGACTGTTGTCTCTGAACCGGTTTCTGTAAGTATCAGCTCTGTAGCTCTCATATAGCTCGAGTTAAATACAAAAAACCGACAACGCCTGTCGAGATGACTCGAAACGGCCGATCCCGCCTGGACGCTTTTTGGCAGCAAAAGGTACCCGATCGAGCTGAGATCAAGACGGCGAGCGGAAATAAGATCGAATATCACGGGAAAAAATACTGGCGCCGGCGGTGAACCGTCAACCTGGTCTTTCTTGCGTCTTTTGCGAAGGCCGGTTCGAGCTCCCATGGGAGCAGGCCTAAACACACAGAACCTAAACAGCGAAGCTGTACAGGAAGACAGCGAAGCTGCAAAGATTAAAGCAGAGGTGCATCAAACAGCGAAGCTGTAGAGATATGCACAAGACTGCCAATACACTAGAATACAAAACGACAAAGATGATCAAAGAAGCTGTACAAGACAGCAAGAAGCAGTGAGAGACCATACAGTAACCACTGGTTTATACAGCGATTACCGTCTCAACACCACTGAGAAAGAACACGAAACTAAGAGAACTGAGATAGCGAGTGCGCTTTGACACCATGCCTAAGTGAAACCTGGACGTGTGAAACCATGTCTAAGTGAAACCTGGTGTCGACCAGATCAAAGGCCTACTTTGAGGCACCACGTAACAAATCACGGAAAGTCACGGTAAAAGGTGAATGAGCACTCAAATCAAGGAAGCAACGAATGACCTACTTTGAGGGATCAGGCGAAGCTCTTATTCAACACACGCGCATGCACGACAACACACACAGGCATGAAGAAAGGCAACGCAATGACAAATCAAGCGTGCAGGATCAATCACATGTGCATCATCTGTGCCGTTTCCGATGCTTCTTGCCGCTCCGCGTCAATGCACTCCTGGAAGTAGAACTCTGAGGACCCCCTTGTTGCGAATCATCCTCCTCGGAACTTTCAATTCCCATTTGCAGCCTGTATGCATGAAGAGCCTCAGTCCTACGCTGAAGCTCCTGTCTCGGGAGTCCGTGTAGCTCACGCCAAAGAGCACTGACATCGTCACTGGCAAGGGCCCAGTCCCTGGCAGCTTGACACTCGTCCTCCGTCACTGCTGAACTCACAACTGCATTAGATAAACTCCCAGTCGTTGAACTCCCAGGGTGTGAAGTCATAGAATCTTTATAATGAGAATAATGCAACTGCTCATTCCGCAACTCCTCATTCTGCAATTCCTCACCCTGCAACTCCTCATCATGCAACTCCTCTTTCAGAACACCTGGATCCACAGAAACAGAAACCACTTCCGAAACAGAAACATCAACCTGGTCACCGCCGGGAACCTCGTAGAGCTCCTTGGACGCGTGAGAGTGCTCAGAGTCGAAAGAGAGAGCTTCTGGAGGCATTTCTTGAAAAATGAACCTTCATTTTTTTCATGTCAACATAAAGTTGGTTCCTCCAAGTGTTTGGATAGTAAAAGTACGCCTACAAAGCTCATATTAAGACGCAGAGACCCTCATAATCGTTCACAGGTGCGAAAAATCTGCTTTCTCAAAATAAATGGTAAAATATCTTTCAAATATTGGCAAAACCGACAAAAAAAATACACTTTGTCCTTTCTGGTCGGGTGGGCCAACTAGCTCCACCCCGCGCCGGAATTCCTCTAGCTCATCGATAACGAAGAGTTCTACGAGGTACTAGAGCTCTAACGAATGGTTGAATTTCGAAAACATATTCCACTTGGTAGCGTCCAAAACCCGGAGAGACCGGAGAGCGGAAGCAACACACACCGGAAAGCTTTCCTGGCGAGCCCTTGGACGCTCTCGTGAAGCTCTTCTGGGGCTCTGGGGGTCCCCCTGCAGCGCTTCTGAAGCGCTGCCAGGAACGCTTCCACGCGTGCCTGCACGCGCGCAGGCACGCGTGGACGCTTGCCGGAAGCTCTCCCGGACGAGCTGCGAGGTTCTACAGGCCCCTGCGAGGATCCTGGACCAGCGGAGATGGGCTGCTGGCAGGCACCACCACCGTCCGGCTTCTAATCTAAAACCCTCTAGCTCTCAGAGAGCTCTCCGGGGAAAATTTTCAACCGACCAAAAGTCAGCAAAAGGTCCGTCGAGATTTTTCTTGCCAACTAGCTCTTCAGCGCGCCGGAATTACTCTTAAGCTTCCAGCAACTAGCTAAGGGAAGGTCTACGAGTTACTAGCTCCACCCTGTGCCCGGATTGCTCTTAGCTCATCTTGCCGAAGAGCTCTACGAGGTATTACTCTTAAGCTTCCAGCAACTAGCTGCAGGAAGCTCTACGAGTTACTTCTCTAGGTTCCAGCACAGCATGCCGCATCTGCCAGTCGAATTCTCGGGTCCGTAGGTGCAGTACTACTATCCAAGCACTTGGGGGAACCGTCTTTGGATAAAAACATAAAATCGTGATTTTTAGAGTTTTTGGGGTCTTGCTCTAGACTCTTCCTTCGTGTGTACCGAGGAGCGCCGTGCGAGAAAAGAGCTCTACGAGGGCCCCGGCGGTAACCTGGTTGACGGTTTACCGCTGGTTCCCAGTTGGTGGACCCGGCCAGGAAGGACAAAGTGACAACTGTTGGGTGGTTTTGCGAATATTTGAAAGATATTTGACCATTCCTTTTGAGAAACCAGATTTTTGCGCGAAGCATACGCATATAAACTTTGTTCCGAGAGCAGCACAGCTCTCCCGAGGGAGTTTTACTATAGGTTCACTTCCGGGAACCGACTTAGTATGAACATTGAACAATACAAACATGACAATTTCAAGGAAATCTTCTCCAAAGCTCTCTGCTTCGTCCCTGAGCACTCTAGTCTGTGCGAGGAGCTCTACGAGGTTCCTGGCGGTGACCAGGTTGACGGTTTACCGCCGGCGCCAGTTACTCTTAAGCTTCCAGCAACTAGCTGAGGGAAGCTCTACGAGTTACTTCTCTAGGTTCCAGCACAGCAAACAGCTGAGAGAAGCTTTACGGGTTATTATTCTTAAACTTCCAGCAACTAGCTATGGGGGGCGTTGCGAGTTACTCGTAAGCTTCCAGCAACTAGCTGAGGGAAGCTCTACGAGTCATTACTCTTAAGCTTCCAGCAACCAGCTCAGGCAAGATTGACGAGTTGTCCGTCGAGAGATCTCTTGCGAACTAACTCTCCCGCGCGCCGGAATTACTCTTAAGCTTCCAGCAACTAGCCAAGGGAAGCCCTACAAGTACCTCGTAGAGCTCTTCGTTATCGATGAGCTAGAGGAATTCCGGCGCGGGGCGGAGCTAGTTGGTCGACCCGACGTTAAGAGACAATGTGATGACCTGGGGTCGGTTTTCCTAAGATTTGAAAACTATTTGACCATGTATTTTGAGAAACCAGATTTTTCGCACCTGTAGTGGGTTATTCCGCGCTTGCCAGTCGAATTCTTAGGTCCGTAGGTGCAGTATTACTATCAAAACACTTGGAGGAACCCACGTTGGATAAAAACAGGAAAACCTGATTTTTTCGATGTTTTTGATTCTCGCTCCAGAAGCTTTCTTCATGTGTTCCGACGATCGCCGTGCAAGAAAAGAGCTCTACGAGATTCCCGGCGGTAACCTGGTTGACGGTTTACCGCCGGTTCCAAGTACCTTGTAGAGCTCTTCGGCATCGATGAGCTAGAGGAATCCCGGCGCGGGGTGAAGCTGGACCAGCCGGCCAGAACGGACAAAGTATTAACTTTTGGTCGGTTTTGCTAATGTTTGAAAGATATTCCCGGAGAGCTCTCTGAGAGCTAGAGGGTTTTAGATTAGAAGCGGGACGGTGGTGCTGCCCGCCAGCAGCCCATCTCCGCCGGTCCAGGATCCCCGCAGCGGCTCGCCCGGGCCGGCAGCGGGTTTGGGGGCGCTTCCAGCACGCGTCCACGCGAGCCTGCACGCGCGCAGGCACGCGTGGAAGCGTTCCTGCTGGCGCTTCAGAAGCGCTTCTGGGGAGCTCCCCAGAGCTCTTCAAGAAAGGTCTTTCCCGTTCCAGAAGGTCTCTTCGCTCTCCGGGTTTTGGACGCTACCAAGTTTGACCATTAACCAGACTTTTGGCACCTGTAGTGAGTTATGCCGCGTCTGCCAGTGAAATTCTCAGGTCCGTAGGTGCAGTATTACTAATAAAACACTGGGTGAATCGACGTTCGATAAACACAAGAAAAAAAAAAAAGAGAGATAAAAAAAAAAAAAAAAAAAAAAAAAAAAAAAAAAAAAAAAAAAAAAAAAAAAAAAAAAAAAAAAAAAAAAAAAAAAAAAAACGTAATGATTCGAGTTTTGTTTTCTTGCTCCAGAAACTTTCTTGACGTGTTCCGAGGATCGCCGTGCAAGAAATAGCTCTACGAGGTTCCCCGCGGTAACCAGGATGACGGTTTACCGCCAGTTTCCATTACTAGCTCCGTCCTGCGCTGGAATTCCTCTAGCTCATCGATGCCGAAGAGCTCTACGAGGTATTACTGGGATCCGGCGGTAAACCGTCAACCAGGTAACCGCCGGGAGCCTTGTAGAGCTCTCTTCTCGCGCGGCGCTGCTCGGAGCACACGAAAAAAGCTTTCTCAGGCGTGAAGACAAAGGCTCGAAAAACACGCTTTTTCATGCTGCATCTTTGTTTCGGGGACCTAGCTCGAGTACCAGACCAAGTTCAGACCTCTCGATGCAAGAAAAGAACGCGCCAGATGATACTGGATTGGTTTACATGCGTACCAGCTCTGTAGCTCTCCTAAATCTTCAGTTAAGTACAGGAAATTGAAAGGACTTGTCAAAATGACTCCAAGAATACAAATAGTTTTGCGGACCTAGCTCGAGTATGAGATCGAGTTCAGACCTCTGGATGCAACACGCGAACGCGCCTGATGATTCTAAATCTGTTTCTATAAATATCAGCTCTGTATCTCTCCGAAATCTCGAGTTAAGTACAGAAAACCGTGAACGCGTGTCAAGATGACTCGGAACACAGTCGGTTCCAGCAAGTGTTTTGATAGTAATATTGCAGCTACGGACCTGAGAATTGAACTGGCAGACGCGGCATAACCCACTACACGTGAGAAAAATACAATTTCTTAAAACGAACTTTCAAATTTTCCACAAGGATTGAAAAACCTACCCCAAGTCATCACATTGTCTCTTAAGGTCGGGTCGGCCAACTGGAATCCGGCGGTAAACCGTCAAACAGGTAACCGCCGGGGGCCTCGTAAAGCTCTGCTCTCGCGCGGCGCTGCTCGGAGCGCACGAAAAAAGCTCTCTCAAGCGTGAAGACAAAGGCTCGAAAAAACACGTTTTTTCATTTTGCATTTTCGCTTCGTGGACCTAGCTCGAGTACCAGACCAATTTCAGACCTCTCGACGCAAGAAAAGAACGCGACGGATGATACTGGATTGGTTTACATGCGCACCAGCTCTGTAGCTCTCCTAAATCTTCAGTTAAGTACAGGAAATTGAGAGCACTTGTCAAGATGACTCCAAGGAAACAAATAGTTTTGCGGACCTAGCTCGAGTATGAGACCGAGTTCAGACCTCTGCATGCAACACACGAACGCGCCTGATGATTCTAAATCTGTTTCTATAAATATCAGCTCTAGTGCTCTCCGAAATCTCGAGTTAAGTACAGAAAACCGTTAACGCGTGTCAAGATGACTCGGAACACAATCGGATCCAGCAAGTGTTTTGATAGTAATATTGCAGCTACGGACCTGAGAATTTAACTGGCAGACGCGGCATAACCCACTACACGTGAGAAAAACAGAAGAAGAAGAAGAGGAAAAAAAGAAAAAAAAAAAATGTCTCTTAAGGTCGGGTCGGCCAACTAGCTCCACCCTGCGCCCGAATTCCCCTTAGCTCATATTGCCGAAGAGCTCTACGAGGTACTAGCTCCACCCTGCGCCCGAATTCCTCTTAGCTCATCTTGCCGAAGAGCTTTACGAGGTACTCTGGAGCTTCCAGCAACTAGCTAAGGGAAGCTCTACGAGTTACTTCAGCTTCCAGCAACTCGCTAAGGGAAGCTCTACGAGTTACTGCTCCGCACGCGGACTGCGCATGCAGTGCGGCCAGATGAACATCCTACACTTGCGCGGAGACGCTGGAAACTGCGCGAGGCGGAGCCTGACGGTCGTTGGGAAACGTCCCTAAAGCGCTCCTGAAGGGCTGAGAGCGACGCTCCCACGCGTGCTTGCACGCGTGGGGGCACGCTGTCTGGGGTGCTTCGCGGGGCCTCTGGAACACCTTCTACGGGAACGTATTGGAGCAGGCTCTCCGGGACACGCTGCAAGCCGCGGGAAGTCACAGAAGGGGACGTGGAGCAGTGAGCGGAGGGGTGCGGCGACAGAGGCGCTGTCGGCATTCTGCACTTAACTCGAACTGTAGCACAGCCACAGAGCTGCTACGCACAGAAACGGATCCAGAATACCTCGTAGAGCTCTTCGTTATCGATGAGCTAGAGGAATTCCGGCGCGGTCAGCTAGTTGGTCGATCCGGCCAGAAAAGAAGATGTGGTAACTTTGGGTCGGTTCTGCTAAATTTGAAAAAGATTTGACAATTCATTTTGGGAAACCTGATTTTTCGCACCTGTAGACGACTGTGAGGGCCTCTGCGTCTTGTATGAGCTCTGCAGGCGCACTTTTACTATCAAAACACTTGCGGGAACCAACTGCATGTCGACATGAAAAAAAATGTTCAATTTTAGGAGAAATGCCTCCAGAAGCTCTCGCCTTCAACTCTGAGCACTCTCACGCATGGAAGGAGCTCTACGAGGTTCCCGGCAGTGACCAGGTTGACGGTTCAACATCGAGAGCTCTGAACAGAGTCTGCTACTCCAGCTCCGCAAAACTATTTGTATGCGACCGATTTTTAAAGCCCTCACAGTCGTCTACAGGTGCGAAAAATCTGGTTTCTGGAAATGAAAAGTCGAATTTCTTTCAAATCTTAGCAAAACCGACCGAAAGTTGTCACATCTTCTTTTCTGGCCGGATCGACCAACTAGCTCCACTCCGCGCCGGAATTGCTCTAGCTGATTGACTGGCGCCGGCGGTGAACCGTCAACCTGGTCACCGCCGGAAACCTCGTAGAGCTCCTTGCACGAATCATATTGCTCAGAATCGAAAGAGAGAGCTTCTGGAAGCACATCTCGAAAAAAAACAATATTGATATTTTTCATGTCGAGGTGAAGTTGGTTTCGCCAAGTGTTTTGATAGTAAAAGTGTGCCTACAGAGCTCATATTAAGACGCAGAGGCTCTCATGGTCGTTTACAGGTGCGGGAAATCTGCTTTCTTGAAATGAATTGTCAAATATCTTTCAAATCTTAGCAAAACCGACCCAAAGTTATCACATCTTCTTTTCTGGCCAGGTCGACCAACTAGCTCCACCCCGCGCCAGAATTCCTCTAGCTCATCGATAACGAAGAGCTCTACGAGGTATAAAAGGCGCCGGCGGTAACCGTCAACCTGGTTACCGCCGGGGACCTCGTAGAGCTCTAGAGAGCTCCTCGCAACACGTGAAGCAAGCTTAAGCGAGGACGAAAACTCAAAAAAATCTGTCGCATACAAATAGTTTTGCGGACTTAGCTCGAAAGGTAAACCCTGTTCAGAGCTCTAGATACTTCAGCCAAACGCCCTTGATGATTCTGTATCGGTTTCTGTGCGTATCAGCTCTGTAGCTCTGCTACAGCTAGAGTTAAGTGCAGAATACCGACAGCGCCTCTAAAGAGAACTACAGAAATACGAACAGTGTTCTCGACCTAGCTCGAGTAGCTGAACGATTTCAGGCCTTTTGATGCAAAAGACGCACGCGCCTGGTGATACTGTTTCGCTTTATGTGCGTACCAGCTCTGTAGCTCTCTGAATCTTGAGTTCAGTACAGTGAACCGACATCATTCGTGAAGATGACGAGTAACACAATAGTTTCACGGCCCTAGCTCGAGTATCAGACCGGTTCAGACCTCTGCATGCAAGAGACGAACGCGCCCGATCATTCTGAAGCGGTTTCTGTATGTATCAGCTCTGTAGCTTTCCGAAATCTCGAGTTGAGTACAGAAAACGGTGAGCGCGTGTCAAGATGACTCGGAACGCAGTTGGTTCCAGCAAGTCTTTTGATAGTGATATTGCAGCTACGGACCTAAGAATGACTGGCAGACGCGCCATAAGCCACTACACGTGAAAAAAATACTGGTTCTTAAAATGAATTGCCAAATATCTTTCAAATATTTGCAAAACCGAGCCAAAGTTATCACATTGTCTCTTCTGGTCGGTTCGGCCAACTAGCTTCACGCCTGATGATTCTAAATCTTCGTCTATAAATATCAGCTCTAGTGCTCTCCGAAATCTCGAGTTCAGTACAGAAAACCGTTAACGCGTGTCAAGATGACTCGGAACACAATCGGATCCAGCAAGTGTTTTGATAGTAATATTGCAGCTACGGACCTGAGAATTTAACTGGCAGACGCGGCATAACACCCTACACGTGCAATAAATCTTAAAACGAACTTTCAAATTCTCCACAAGGATTGAAAAACCGACCCCAAGTCATCACATTGTCTCTTAAGGTCGGGTCGGCCAACTAGCTCCACCCTGCGCCCGAATTCCTCTTAGCTCATCTTGCCGAAGAGCTCTACGAGGTACTAGCTCCACCCTGCGCCCGAATTCCTCTTAGCTCATCTTGCCGAAGAGCTTTACGAGGTACTCTTAAGCTTCCAGCAACTAGCTACGGAAAGCTCTACGAGTTACTTCAGCTTCCAGCAACTCGCTAAGGGAAGCTCTACGAGTTACTCCTCCGCACGTGGACTGCGCATGCAGTGCGGCCAGATGAACATCCTACACTTGCGCGGAGACGCAATATGATTCGTGCAAGGAGCTCTACGAGGTTTCCGGCGGTGACCAGGTTGACGGTTCACCGCCGGCGCCAGTCAATCAGCTAGAGCAATTCCGGCGCGGAGTGGAGCTAGTTGGTCGATCCGGCCAGAAAAGAAGATGTGACAACTTTCGGTCGGTTTTGCTAAGATTTCAAAGAAATTCGACTTTTCATTTTCAGAAACCAAATTTTTTGCACCTGTAGACGACTGTGAGGGCTTCAAAAATCGGTCGCATACAAATAGTTTTGCGGAGCTCGAGTAGCAGACTCTGTTCAGAGCTCTCGATGTTGAACCGTCAACCTGGTCACTGCCGGGAACCTCGTAGAGCTCCTTCCATGCGTGAGAGTTCTCAGAGTTGAAGGCGAGAGCTTCCGGTGGCATTTGTCCTAAAATTGAACATTATTTGTTTTTCATGTCGACATGCAGTTGGTTCCCGCAAGTGTTTTGATAGTAATTGTGCGCCTACAGAGCTCATACCAAGACGCAGAGGTCCTCACAGTCGTCTACAGGTGCGAAAAATCAGGTTTCCCAACAAGGATTTGTCAAATCTCTAGCTGACCGGATCGACCAACTAGCTGACCGCGCCGGAATTCCTCTAGCTCATAACGAAGAGCTCTACGAGGTATTCTGGATCCGTTTCTGTGCGTAGCAGCTCTGTGGCTGTGCTACAGCTCGAGTTAAGTGCAGAATACCGACGGCGCCTCTGTCGCCGCACCCCTCCGCTCACTGCTCCACGTTCCCTTCTGTGACTTCCCGCGGCTTGCAGCGCGTCCCGAAGAGCCTGCTCCAATACGTTCCCGTAGAAGGTGTTCCAGAGGCCCCGCGAAGCACCCCAGACAGCGCGCCCCCACGCGTGCAAGCACGCGTGGGAGCGTCGCTCTCAGCCCTTCAGGAGCGCTTTAGAGACGTTTCCCAACGACCGCCAGGCTCCGCCTCGCGCAGCTTTAGAATCGAAAGAGAGAGCTTCTGGAAGCATTTCTCAAAAAAACAATATTAATATTTTTCATGTCGAGATGAAGTTGGTTTCGCCAAGTGTTTTGATCGTAAAAATGTGCCTACAGAACTCGTATTAAGACACAGAGGCTCGCATAGTCGTTTACAGGTGCGAAAAATCTGGTTTCTTAAAATAAATTGTCAAATATCTTTCAAATCTTAGCAAAATCGATCCAAAGTTATCACATCTTCTTTTCTGGCCAGGTCGACCAACTAGCTCCACCCGCGCCGAATTCCTCTAGCTCATCGATACCGAAGAGCTCTACGAGGTATAAAGGGCGCCGGCGGTAACCGTCAACCTGGTTACAGCCGGGGACCTCGTAGAGCTCTAGAGAGCTCCTCGCAACACGTGAAGCAAGCTTAAACGAGAACGAAAATTCAAAAAAATCGGTCGCATACAAACTGGGCGCCGGCGGTAAACCGTCAACCTTTCTTACCGCCGGGGGACTCGTAGAGCTTCCTGACAACATATAATGTGGGAAAGAATTTCAGAGAACGACTAGTTTTTCAGCCCAAGCGATTATAGACCTCTCCAGATGACTCGAACAAAACAAACAAACAGTTTTCCAATCGAACTCGAGTATGAATCGAGTTCAGACCTTGAATGCGACAGGCGGACGCGTCTGATGTCTGCGGATCGATTCCTGTGATTACCAGCTCTACAGCCCCCCATACAGCCTGAGTTAAGTGCAGAAAACCGAGAGTACCTCTCAGGATGACTCGAATAATACAACAGTTTCGCGGATCTCGTTCGAGCAGCAGACCGAGTTCCGAGCTCTCGGTTCGACAAACGGACGCGCCTGATGTCTCGGAAACGATTCCTGTGACCAGCAGCACTGTAGCCCTCCCCCAGCACGATTAAAGTACAGAAAACCGAGAGTACTTTTCAAGATAACTCAAACAATACCAATAGGTTCGCGAACCTAGCTCGGGAAGCAGGCCGAGTTCAGAGCTCTTGATTCAACAGACGAACGCGCCTGATAATTCTCAATCGATTTCTGTGATTATCAGCTCTGTGGCTGCCCTAGAGATCGAGTTAAGTGCGAAAAACCGAGAGCGTCTGCTACAATGACTCGAATAATACGAATAGGTTTGCGACCCTAGCTCGGCTAGCAGACCGAGTTCAGACCTCTCGATTCAACAGGCGAGCGCGCCTGATCATTCTGAATGCATTAGCTGTACCGACCAGCTCTGTAGTTGTCCTGAAGCTCGAGTTATCTTGAGAAAAACGACAGCGCGTATCAAGATGACTCGAAACGACCGTTCCCGCCTGCCTGCTTTTTGGCCTTCAAAGTTACCCGATCGAGCTGAGATCAAGATGGCGAGCGGGAATAAGATCGAATATCATGGGAAAAAATACTAGAGCTCTAACGAATTGTCAAATTTTGAAAACAAAATTTTCAACCGACCAAAAGTCATCAAAAGGTCCGTCGAGATTTTTCTTGCCAACTAGCTCTCCAGCTCCCCGGAATTACTCTTAAGCTTCCAGCAATAACTTGCCAAGGACAACGCGCCTGATGTCTTAAAATTAATGCCTGTACCGTCAGCAGTGTAGCCTCCCTCAGCGCGAGTTGAGTGAAGAAAACCGAGAGCACTTCTCAAGATGAATCGACCAATACGAATAGTTTCGCGATTCGAGATCCAGCAGAGCGAGGTCAGAGCTATGGATTCGACAGAAAAACGCAACGGATGATTATGAATCGGTTTCTGTAAATATCAGCTCTGTAGCTGTGCTACAGCTCGAGTTAAGTACAGAAAACCGAGAGTTCCTGTCAAGATGACTTGAACAAATCACATAGGTTTGCAGACCTAGCTTGGCTAACAGACCGAGTTCGGACCTCTGGATTCAACAGGCAAACGCCTCTAACTATCCTACATCGATTAGCTGTACTAATCAGCTCTGTAGCTGTCATAAAGCTCGAGTTATGTTCAGGCGGACGCGTCTGATGTCTGCGGATCGATTCTTGTCATTACCAGCTCTGCAGCCCCCCCTACAGCCCGAGTTAAGTGCCGAAAACCGACAGCATATCTCAGAATGACTCGAAGAATACAGTAGCTTCGCAGACCTAATTCGGGCAGTAGACCTTCCGCGCTCTGGATTCGACAGGCGAACGCGCCTGATGTCTTCAAATCGATTCCTGTGACCACCAGCACTGTAGCCCCCCCCCTCAGCACGAGTTAGGTGAAGGAAAGCAAGAGCACTTCTCAAGGTGACTCGACCAATACCAATACTTTGGCGATTCTAGATTGGCAACAAACCGAGATTAGAGCTCTGGATTCGACAGACAAACGCAACTGATGCTTCTAAATCGGTTCCTGTGAATATCAGCTCTGTAGCTGTTCTACAGCTCGAGTTAAGTACATAAAACCGAGAGTTTCTGTCAAGATGACTCGAATAATACGAATAGGTTTGCGGACCTAGCTCGGCTAACAGACCGAGTTCAGACCTCTGGATTCAACCGACGAACGCGACTAATCATTCTACATCGATTAGCTGTGCTTACCAGCTCTGTAGCCGTCCTAAAAATCGAGTTATCTTCAGAAAACCGTCAGCGCGTATCAAGATGACTCAAAACGGCCGATCCCGCCACAGTGCTTTTCGATAGTAATATTCACCCGATCGAGCTGAGATCAAGGTGGCGAGCGGGAATAAGATCGAATATCACGGGAAAAAATACTAGAGCTCTAACGAATTGTTGAATTACGAGAACAAAATTTTCAACCGACCAAAAGTCATCAAAAGTTCCGTCGAGATTTTTCTTGCCAACTGGGAACCGGCGGTAAACCGTCAACCAGGTCACCGCCGGGACCCTCGTAGAGCTCTCTTCTCACACCGCGCTCCTCAGAAGATAGAGAGCAAGCTCCTGGAGTGCGAAACGAAAAATCGAAAAATCACGTTTTTCTGTTTTTATCCAAAGTCGGTTCCGCCGAGTGTTTTGATAGAAATACTGCACCTACGGACCTGAAAATTTACCGGCAGATGCGTCTTAACCCACTGGGAGCCGGCGGTAAACCGTCAACCAGGTTACCGCCGGGATCCTCGTAGAGCTCTCAAAAGGCGAAGTCGGTTTCGAGAGCAGAAAACGTTGTTCAATACCAGCTTGAAAATAAAGGAATATTGTTTTCGATCGTACAAAATGTTGGTTCCCCGTAGTGTTTTGATCGAAATACTGCAGCTAGCGCCCTGAGACTTGCACCATCGAAAGCGCCACGATTCACTGCATAGAATAAAAATTCAAATTCGCAAAACGAATTTCAAAATCTCTCGTCATCTTCGAAAAACCGACCCCAGGTTACCACATTGTCCGCCCGGGCCGGGCAGGCCAACTAGCAGCACCCCGCGCCGGAATTCCTCTAGCTCATCGATGCCGAAGAGCTCTACGAGGTACTACAGGTGCGAAAAATCCGCTTTCTCAAAATGAATTGTCAAATATCTTTCAAAAAATTGCAAAACCACCCAAAAGTTATCACTTTGTCCTTTCTGGTCGGGTCGAACAACTAGCTCCACCCAGCGCCGGAATTCCTCTAGCTCATCGATGACGAAGAGCTCTACGAGGTACTAGCTCTCCAGCGCGCCGGAATTACTCTTAGCTTCCAGCAATAACTGGGCGCCGGCGGTAAACCGTCAACCTTTGTTACCGCCGGGGGACTCGTAGAGCTTCCTGACTCGTAGGGATGCGAAAAAAAATCCAAAGAACGACTATTTTTCCAGCCCAAGCGATTTCAGACCTCTCAAGATGACTCTAATAAAAAAACGAACAACTCCAATAATACATTAGTTTCGCGGACCTAGTTCGAGCAGCAAACCGAGTTTCGAGCTCTGGGTTCGACAGACAGACGCGTCTGATGTCTCAGAATCGATTTCCGTGACCAGCAGAACTGTAGCCCTCCCCAGCACGAGTCAAGTGCGGAATACCGAGAGCACTTCTCAGAATAACTCGAACAATACGAATAGTTTTGCGAACCTAGCTCGGGCAGCAGGCCGAGTCCAGAGCTCTCGATTCGACGCACGAACGCGGCTGATGATTCCCAATCGATTTCTGTGACTATGAGCTCTGTAGCTGCTCTGAAGCTCGAGTTAAGTACAGAAAACCGAGGGCGTCTATGAAGATGACCAAAATGATACGAATATGTTTACGGACCTAGCTCGACTAGCAGAACGAGTTCAGACGTTTAGAATGAACAGGCGAACGCGCCTAATGATTATGAATGCGATAGGCGTGCTTACCAGCTCTGTAGCTGTCCTGTAACTCGAGTTAAGTACAGAGAACCGAGGGCGTCTATCAAGATGACCCAAATAATACTAATAGGTTTGCAGACCTAGCTCGGCTAGCAGACCGAGTTCAGACCTCTAGATCCAACAGGCGAACGCGGTTAATGATTCTAAATGCGATAGGTGTGCTTACCAGCTCTGTAGCTGTCCTGTAGCTCGAGTTAAGTACAGAGAACCGAGAGCGTCTATCAAGATGACCCAAATAATACCAATAAGTTTGCAGACCTAGCTCGGCTAGTAGACCGAGTTCAGACCTCTAGATTCAACAGGCGAACGCGGATAATGATTCTGAGAGCGATAGGTGTGCTTACCAGCTCTGTTGCTGCTCTACAGCTCGAGTTAAGTACAAAATACCGATAACGCGTATCAAGATGAATCGAAACGGCCGATCCCGCCAGAGTGCTTTTTGGCAGTAAAAGCTACCCGATCGAGCTGAGATCAAGATGGCGAGCGGGAATAAGATCGAATACCACGGGAAAAAATACTAGAGCTCTAACGAATGGTCAAATTTCGAGAACGAAATTTTCAACCGACCAAACTGGCGCCGGCGGTGAACCGTCAACCTGGCCACCGCCGGGAACCTCGTAGAGCTCATTTCACGTGTAAGAGTGCCCGGGGTCGAAAGGGAGAGCTTCTGGAAGCATTTCTCGAAAAACACTAAAATTGATTTTCCGTGTCGAGATGAAGATGGTTCCGCCAAGTGTTTCGATAGTAAAAGTGCGCCTACACAGCTCATACTAAGACAGAGAGGCCCTCATAGTCGTTTACAGGTGCGAAAAATCTGCTTTCTCAAAATGAATTGTCAAATATCTTTCAAAAAATTGCAAAACCACCCAAAAGTTATCACTTTGTCCTTTCTGGCCGGGTCGACCAACTGGCGCCGGCGGTGAACCGTCAACCTGGTCACCGCCAGGAACCTCGTAGAGCTCCTTGCATCCGTGAGAATGCTCAGAATCAAAGCGAGAGCTTCTGGGAGCTTTTCTACAAAAACTTCAAGTTGAGATTTTTCGGAGTGAAAATGAAGTCGGTTGCTCCAAGTGAACTGGTACTGAAAATGCCTCTAGAGGGCTGAGCTGCTCAGGGAACAAAGTTTATATGTCAATGCTCGGAGTAAAAATCTGCTTTCTGAAAATGAATTGTCAAATATCTTTCAAATCTTAGCAAAACCGACCAAAAGTTACCACTTTGTCCTTTGTGGCCGGGTCGACCAACTAGCTCCACCCCGCGCCGGAATTCCTCTAGCTCATCGAAGACGAAGAGCTCTACGAGGTACTAGCTCCAGCCCGCGCCGGAATTCCTCTAGCTCATCGGTGCCGACGAGCTCTACGAGGTATTACTCTTAAGCTTCCAGCACTGGAACCGGCGGTAAACCGTCAACCTGGTCACCGCCGGGAACCTCGTAGAGCTCTTTTCTTGCAAGGCGATCGTCGGAACACATTGAGAAAGATTCTGGAGCGAGAAACAAAAAACTCAAAAAAACACGTTGTTCTGTTTTTATCTAACGTCGGTTCCTCCAAGTGTTTCAATAGTAATACTCCACCTATGGGCCTGAAAATTTTACTGGCGAACGCGAAATAATCCACTACAGGTGCGAAAAATCTGCATTCTCAAAATGAATTGTCAAATATCTTTCAAATATTCGCAAAACCACCCAAAAGTTATCACTTTGTCCTTTCTGGCCGGGTCGGCCAACTGGGCGCCGGCGGTAAACCGTCAACCTGGCTACCGCCGGGGACCTCGTAGAGCTCTTTTCTTGCCCAGCTCCTCGGAACACGTGAAGCAAGCTTAAGCGAGAACCAAAAAACTCTAAAACATCGATCGCATACAAATAGTTTTGCGGACTTAACTCGAGAAGCAGAATCTGTTCAGAGCTCTAGATGCTTCAGCCAAACGCCCTTGATGATTCTGTATCGGTTTTTGTGCGAACCACCTCTGTAGCTGTGCTACAGCTAGAGTTAAGTGCAGAATACCGACAGCGCCTCAGAGAACTTGAGAAATACGAATAGTGTTGTGGACCTAGCTCGACTAGCAGAACGAGTTCAGGCCTCTCGATGCAACAAACGCAAGCGCCTGGTGATACTGAATCAGTTTATGTGCGCACCAGCTCTGTAGCTCCTCTGCATCTTGAGTTGAGTACAGAAAACCGGCATCACTGGTGAAGATGACTTTTACGGACCTAGCTCGAGTAGCAGACCGAGTTCAGGCCTCTGGATACAACAGGCGAACGCGCCTGATCATTCTGGATCGATTTCTGTAAGTATCAGCTCTGTAGCTCTCGAAATCTCGAGTTAAGTACAGAAAACCGTGAACGCGTGCCAAGATGACACGGAACGCAGTTGGTTCCAGCAAGTCTTTTGATAGTAATATTGCAGCTACGGACCTGAGAATTTAACTGGCAGACGCGGCATAACCCACTACACGTGAGAAAAATACCGGTTTTCAAAATAAATTGTCAAATATCTGTCAAATCAAAGCAAAACCGACCCAAGGTTATCACATTGTCTCTTTTGGTCGGGTCGGCCAACTGGGAGCCGGCGGTAAACCGTCAACCAGGTGACCACCGGGAGCCTCGTAGAGCTTTCTTGCGCGGTGCTGCCCACTACTCATTGAGATTCTCTTTTCAAGATATCGCGAGTTCAGTACAGAAAACGGACAACACTCGTCAAAATGACTCGAAGAATACAAATAAGTTTGCGAACCCAGCTCGAGCAGCAGACCGAGTTCAGAGCTGTAGATCGAACAGATGAACGCGCCTCATGATTCCCAATTGGTTTCTGTATGCATTAGCTCTGCAGCTGTCCTATATCCCGAGATAAGTACAGACATCGTTAATACGCGTCAAGATGACTCGAAACGGCCGTCGGTTCCAGCAAGTGTTTTGATAGTAATATTCCAGCTACGGACCTGAGAATTTAACTGGCAGTCGCGGCATAACCTACTACACGTGAGAAAAATACCCGTTCGCAAAACGAATTTTCGAATTTCGGAGAAACATTAGAAACTCGACCCAAAGTTAACACATTGTCTCTTAATGCGCGGTCGGCCAACTAGCTCCACCCTGCGCCCGAATTCCTCTTAGCTAAGCTTCGAAGAGCTCTACGAGGTACTAGCTCCACCCCGCGCCGGAATTCCTCTAGCTCATCGATGCCGAAAGAGCTCTACGAGGTACTGGGATCCGGCGGTAAACCGTCAACCAGGTTTTTTTTCGTTTCGCGGACACACGGGCCCTAGGGCCCCGTCCAGTCCGAGGCGGGCGGGCACGCCAAACGCGGGCCACCGAGCGGCTAAGGCGAAAGCCTCACCACGCCAAGCACGTGGGGGGCGGCTTCGGCGGTAGCCTCTGGCAGCTCTTATAAGGTGTGTGTACATCAACACAATGTGTGCACGCATGAAGGCAACACACGAAAGAGAATCATCAATCACACAACTTATCGCTGAAATAGGCCTGCAAAACCCGTGGGAGTGCTGCGATGACGCACTCTGCAGCGGAGAGTTCCGTATCCGTCACTGTGGACCCGTCTTGGAGAGCGAAGGAGCAAACGTAAACGTCTTTGAAGATAATCTGTGGGGACTCACTGAAGGAAGAGGTAGGCGAGAGATGGGAGAATCGAGAACGCAGTCCAATCTGAATCCAAGCTCCACTTCCTGCTCCCAGGCTGCACACACCACCATCAAAGCCCGCTTTGATGAGGCAAGGTTCATAGCATGACTGTTCGTACGGCTGCAACTGGTACTGTTCGTTCGTGTATTGGTGGCCCTCGCGGGCCTGGTGGGTAAAGGAGGTCGGCTTTCTCATTCCATTCCCGAAACTCATCTGTTGATGAAAAGATCGCGTCCTGCTTCAGCAGGTCTCACACCATACATACAATCACATTCCTTCCAAAGCATTCCCGAAACTCATGTTTGAAAAGATCGCGTCCTGCTTCAGCAGGTCTCACACCATACATACAACACATTCCTTCCAAAGCATTAATCATATTATCAACACTTCTCTGGTATAAGTGATTATCTGCCTTCCAGAGGCCGCAGAGCCAGCAAATGATAAGAAGAGAATCTCCAGTGATCTCCAACGGCGCGCCTCCTGAAGTCACGTCCCAACACGTGCTCTTCATGTTGTGGATTGCCAATCTCTTACTGAATCGCAGGCGTGCAGCGGGAGAATCATCCTCTGTAGCAACATACTCCTCATTACGTTCGGCCAGAAAAACTGGGGCGTTACCATCATGGATACCTTTGCATTTCTTCTGGAAAAGTCTAAGCATAGAGGGTGTACAATGATGAGTTGCAAACTGCATGAAGGCATGATGACCGCCTTGGAATACTTCCCACCACCGTGGGCCGAAGAACTCATGAAAGGGTGTCTGCCAACAGCGTTGCCCGATCGCTTGCCCTCCTGACCTCCAGCGTTTCATAACTCCACATTCCCTCCACTTTCCGAATGCCCGAAGGGCTTCTCCCTCAAGTGTGCGCAGCGTATCATAACTTATACCAAAGGCAATCAAACACATGCGTGCATCACTCCATGCTCTATGCTCCTCCCTCATGTCCTCTCCCTGATACAACCTCTGCGCATACGCCGAGACATCCTTTGCCAGCAGCCACTGAGCTCGGAGAAATCTCTGGACCAAACTATGGTACCCAGCTTCTGCGAACCTCAATCTGGCATCGCTGTATCTTCTCTCGTTCCAAGTAGCATGGGATTCGTCTGGTTCTCGGCGGCATCGAAGCATGAAACATAGACACCTGCCCTCAATCGCGTGCAGTGCGTGGAGGCTGTCCTTGTCGGCCGTGCAGCCACCCGCACCGAAAAGGGCAATACTCTGGACCTTCTGCTGGTATCGTTGGAACTTTTCCTTCAACGACGTGCTTGTGTTCCGAAAATATCCTGCCTGGGAGTAATATGTCCGACGAGCCGCCTCAATCCTCGAGTCCACATCGAGGTGCGAGGAATACTTATAATCAGAGAACAACTGGACGCCTAGAACCGTCATCTCAGTAACACGTCTGAACCGCATAACATCCTTCTGGAAGGGTACAAGTAAGTCGGCTGAAGAAAGGATCAGCCCCTCGGCATCTCTCGCGGCGTCGGCACCGAAGACCATGTAGAGCAAGCTAGAGGGTTTCCAGCGCATGCCGAAATCATGGAGTCTGACCGTAAGGTCGTGAATCATGCGTGCCAATTCTTCCCTGCTTCGTGCCAAGATGTAGCAATTGTCTGCCCATACGAAGTGATTGACGACCGACGTGTAGGACGATTTGCCAGACTCCATGGAATCCCCAGTTTTAAAACACACTTGATAGCCTATGTTCTGTGTATCCCACTGTCGGAAGGTTTCCTGCCACATCGCAGCAATAATAAGGTTGAACCCTAGGGGTCCCTCGGCACCGCCCGTTCTAATACATCTATCCCATCTCACACTCTCCACCTCGATACTTTCATGGCAAACCGTCCCCACACTGTCACATAGTGGATCGAGAAAAGCATATTGAAGATGATAAGGTACATGTGCGTGCTGTAAACCCCGTCTAACATTGGCTACCGTGCAATGGTCGAAGGCTTGTAGGATATCTGCATTGGCCAGATGTGCTGTTTCCCCCTTCCCCCATGTAGAGGCATGCTGTCCGATGTGTTTCAAGCTCGCCGTGATCTCGTTCGTGGTGCGGTTAGATTGGAAGCCGTAAAGACCGAGAGGGCGAAAGAGACCGTTTCGCTCGACATGTTGTTCCACCAAGATAACGATACATGTGCTGTACCATCGTGCAATAGCGTTCTGCATACATAGAAGCCTACCGTCCCTAAGATCCGTGATGCCAGGAAGCTTGGGCATAAAGGAGATGAGGATATCACGCCATGAGGAGGGATACGGTGTGCGCATGTGTAGTATATCGTTGAACAAGCGTCGGAGATTGCGCAATACCGTCCAAGGGAGACACTTTAACACCTCACACGGTACTCGATCTGGCCCTGTGGCTCGTTGTGTACGGAGACGCGCCCGCCCACGTCCGAGTAATGCCATAGTGATGGTCGAATACGTGCTGCTACCGAGCTCCTCCCTCGCATTCCCCTTGATCTCCTCCATCATACTAGCGTTCTCCTCCCGCATCTGATCCGATGAAAGCTTATTTCTGCAGAAACTGTCGAGCTCCTTCCTCCAGACCTCCCTGTCCTCCGTCTCCTGGCCCTCCACCACCAAGTGTTTAATATAATGACGAATCTTTCGACGATTGAGGGGACACTTCCAGGCTGCAACCTCTCTGCGATACCGACGGCGATGTAGATTAAGCTCACTCCTGAGACGTTTCTTTTCCTCTGGAGTCGTACCTGGCGGTAGTTCCCGCCATCTCTCCAAAAGACGAGTGAGCTCGATCGGCCTCACAGGTGGCCTCTGCTTGCCGCTCTGCGTCGTGGTAAAGTCCACGTCAGGAGCAGCAACAAAAGACTGGATGAGCGTGCAAGGTAGGCTGGCTGGCTCCATCTCGAGAGAACGTGCGGGAATCCCACGAAACACAACATCTCCCAAGCTCCGATCCACCCTCCTCCTGGCATTGAACTCATCACCCCATGTCACGCATCGATATCCTACCAAAGAGGGCGCCGGCGGCTCTGCCCGCTCCCTGTGGTCACGTCGCACAATCACACGGCCAGGCGATGCAAACAGCCCAGTTAGAAGTGCATGATCACTTAATCGACTCCTATTCCTCCTTCCTCCTCTTGCGTAACACCAAGAAACTTCACACTCAGAGCACTCCCAGCGGCTGGGCACCAAGATGTAATCTAGCACTTTCTGAATTCGTCCGAAGCTACGTTGTTCGCCCCACGCTTCCCAAGTAGGACGCCTATCTGCAGAAAAGGTATTGGCCGCCTTAAACATGTGGGTCTGCATGAACCCCAGGAGCATCTCCATCATCCTCCTCCTCCTGTTGATACGCTCCCTCTCCTCCGTACCACATGCCAAGGTCCTGACCTCCTTCCTCAAGCCCTCTCCCGTAGCAAGATACAATTCCCCATTACATTCTAACTCACATAGTGGCGGTAGCTCAACATTCCCGTCAAGCAAACAAACAAAGCTGGCCTGGCTATACCTGTGTCTGAGGCTTGTGAAAGTGGCAGAGACACGCTCAAGCGTGTGTTCATACTCCGCTTCGCAATCTTCTCGATGAGAATCGGGCAGATAAAGAGAGCAGACAACCAAGGGCGAGATGGAAGTACCGAACACACCAATGGCGAATCTAGAAAAGGTAGTAATGAATTCCCTGGACGTCGAGGCCCAACTTCGATCGAAGATGAGCCCCGCCTTCCTGCAGGCACTGTGCTTGATCTGCCATCCGAGACGGGCGGCATCTGCATGAATTATATTCTGGGCCTCCTGAAGCGCGAACAGGCCGCCACATGCACGCATATGGTTGAGCGCCTCCACGCCTCTGAAGTTGTTCTCACCAGCCTTGTCGAGGTTCCAGCACCCCAACTTGATCCCCGACAGCCGGTGCCGATTCGGTCACACCTTGCGATTGACCTCGACCTCGAAGTCCGTCGCTGTGATCGTCAGACTTGGGAACTTCACCTGAAGCTGGCCCCACTGCGTCTCAAGGATAGTCCACGTCTGGGCTGCTCCGAATTCAGCAATACAGATCGGGCGGAGGAGTCGGTCGCCCTGAGCCTTGACCCACATGTTCGATTTCGGGGGGCCGACCTCTCCCCGCACCTCCAGGACCAATCCGTGACGCTGGCACACGTTGCGCCAGGCCCCGCAGAAGCGACCAACTGCACGAACATGGTCGCGCTTCCAAGGAGCTGATTCGATATTGAAACGTAGCTGAGTCGGGTCGATGACCTGCGTCATGCCCGCGATGAGCACGCTGGGTTCTGGAATAGTCGCCCCTTCTGACAAGGGGGCACGCTGTGCAGTGGGAGTCACAATGATCCTGAGGAGCTTCTGAAAGCGATATAACACCTCTCGATCCGTGAATGGAAGAAACTTGATGCGACAACTGCCGAACATGTATCGACCTGCATTGATACGTTCTGTCCCCTCCTTGCTAAGAAAGGCCTGGTCATCTGAGGCAATAACTTTGGATATATTGTCAATGAGTATCATGGCGTCGTCGGCAGTCAACATTTGAGCACAACGATTCTGATGATTGGCCCAATCCGTGACCCACCCCTTGACCTCGATGTATGTTGGAGAGAACTGGTTCCTGCCCCCGCCACCTCCGCCGCCCCCATCAGCGGGGCCACTCCCAGCACTGAAGGTAGATACCGCACTCCCATTCTGAACCGTTTTTAATGTTTTCTCGAGTTCATCCATACGTTTATCCGTTTCATTTATACGTTTAGTGTGTTCTGCTAAAACTCCGTCCATCCTCTTGATGTCTGTCTTAGTGGCCTCCACAGTCTCACGGATGTCGTCGCCTACGTCTTCCTGTTTGAACATCCCCTCGATCACCAATCGCTGGAAGGGGTCAGTGAATTGTGCAAGCGTCTGGGTCCTGCGCGCCTGGACATCAGGACCTCGCTGTCTCTTAGTACCCGCAGTAGCAGCAGCTGCATCCACGGAGCTCGACATGATTCCGACGTCGCCTTTAAGGATATCTTCGGGGATACTCCAACGCTTTATAAAGCCCTGTTCCTCTCTGCGTCGTTTAAGTAGTTGGGCAGAAGCAGCCCTGAGAACTGTATCGAAGTGATAACCTTCTGTACGAATAACGGGGACAGTTGGGCTGATGAGCCTGTCGTCGTCGAGATCTAATGAAGTCTGCCTCTGAAGCCACTGCTCTCTGGTCTCAAGCCAATTGCCAAGACCCAACTGATCCAGAAGCCTTGCCTGGTCCTCAGGCTCGTCCCAAGACGTGGTTAGAAGTTCCCAGAATCAAAATACTATGGCGGCGCCCGCAGGGGGGTGCGCGCCCAGAGGGAGAAGAGACGCGCCCAGAGGGAGCGGAGACCAGCGCCCAGAGGAGGGAGGCCGCGCGGAGTTGTGAAGGAATGCCCCGCCAGATTTCGATTCCCGCGCTCCCGCCTTGAGCTTGAGCCGGGTAACCTTGAGCCAAGGGATCCTCGTAGAGCTCTGAATAGACAAGTGAGATCCGAGATAACAGCAGAAAAATGCTTCTGAATATCAGCTTGAAAATAAAGAAATCTTCTTTTCCGTCGTACAGAATACTGGTTCCCCGCAGTCTTTTGATCGATATAATGTAGCTAGAGCCCTAAGGATTGCACCATCGAAAGCGCCATAATTCACTGCATAGAAAAAAAATTCAAATTTGCAAAACGAATTTCAAAATCTTTCGCTATCTTCCAAAAACTGGGCGCCGGCGGTAAACCGTCAACCTTTCTTACCGCCGGGGGACTCGTAGAGCTTCCTGACAGTATATAGTGTGGGAAAGAACTCCAGTTTTTCAGCCCAAGCGATTTCACACCTCTCAAGATGACTCTAGCCAAAGAACAAACAGTTTCGCAACCCAGTTCGAGTATCGAACCGAGTTCAGACCGCTGAATGCGACAGGCGGGCGCGTCTGAAATCTGTGAATCCACTCATGTGATTCCCAGCCCTGCAGCTCCCCAACAGCCCGAGTTAAGTGCAGAAAACCGACAGTATCGACTCGAATAATAGAATAGTTTCGCGGACCTAGTTCGAGCAGCAGACCGAGTTCCGAGCTCTCGAATCGACCAAGCCTGATGTGTGCAAATCGATATCTGTGACCCGCAGCACTGTAGCCCTCCCCCAGCACGAGTTGAAAGCAGAAAATTGAGAGCACTTCTCAAGATTATTCGGACAATACGAATAGTTTCGCGAACCTAGCTCGGGCAGCAGGCCGAGTTCAGAGCTCTCGGTTCAATGAACGAACGCGACTGATGATTCCCCATCAATGTCTGTGAGAATGAGCCCTGTAGCTGCCCTACAGCTCGAGTTGAGTACAGAAAACCGAGAGCGTCTGTCAGGACGACTCGAATAATAAGGTTTGCGGACCTAGCTCGGCTCGCAGACCGAGTTCAGACCTCTGGATCCAACAGGCGAACGCCTGATAATTCTGGATGCGATAGGCGTGCTTACCAGCTCTGTAGCTGCCCTACAGCTCGAGTTAAGTACAGAAAACCGAGAGCGTCTGTCAGGACGACTCGAATAACACGAATATGTTTACGGACCCAGCTCGGCTAGCAGACCGAGTTCAGAGCTATGGATTCAACGGGCGAACGCGCCTGATAATTCTGAATGCGATAGGCGTGCTTACCAGCTCTGTAGCTGCCGTACAGCTCGAATTAAGAACAAAATACCGACAACGCGTATCAAGATGACTCGAAAAGGCTGTTCCCGCCGGGACGCTTTTTGGCAGTAAAATGTACCCGATCGAGCTGAGATCAAGATGGCGAGCGGTAATGAGATCGAATATGACGGGAAAAAATACTAGAGCTCAAACGAATTGTTGAATCTCGAGAACAAAATTTTCAACTGACCAAAAGTCAGCAAAAGGTCCGTCGAGATTTTTCTTGCCAACTAGCTCTCCAGCGCTCCGGAATTACTCTCAAGCTTCCAGCAATAACTTGCGAAGGGAAGCTCCACGAGTTACCGACCCCAGGTTACCACATTGTCCGTCCGGGCCGGGTCGGCCAACTGGACGCCGGCGGTAAACCGTCAACCTTGGTTACCGCCGGGGGACTCGTAGAGCTTCCAGCTCGACTGAAGTTCAGAACACCGAGCACCTACCAACATTCCGACTCATAGTGAATATTTTGTGACCTCTCAATGTGACAGGCGGACGCGTCTGATGTCTGCGAGTCGACTCCTGCCATTACCAGCCCTGCAGCCCCCCTACAGCCCGAGTTGAGGGCAGAAAACTGACAGCACCTCTCGGGATGACTCGAACAATACAATAGTTTCGCAGATCTAATTCGGGCAGCAGACCGAGTTCCGAGCTCTGGATTCGACAGGCGGACGCGTCTGATGTCTTCAAATCGATTCATGTGACCACCAGCACTGTAGCTCCCCTCAGCGCGAGTTCAATGGGGGAAACCGAGAGCACTTCTCAAGATGGTTCGACCAATACGAATAGTTTCGCGATTCTAGATCGGGCAACAGACCGAGTTTAGAGCTCTGAATTCGACAGACAAACGCAACTGATGATTCTGGATCGGTTTCTCTAAATATAAGCTCTCTAGCTGTCCTATAGCTCGAGTTAAGTACAAAAAAACCGAGAGTTCCTGTCAAGATGACTTGAATAATACGAATAGGTTTGCAGACCTAGCTCGGCTAGCGGACCGAGTTCAGACCTCTGGATTCAACAGACGAACGCGCCTGATGATTCTGAATGCGATAGGTGTGCTTACCAGCTCTGTAGCTGCCCTGAAGCTCGAGTTATGTTCAGAAAACCGTCAGCGCGTATCAAGACGACTCAAAACGGCCGTTCCCGCCACAGTGCTTTTTCACAGTAATATTCACCCGATCGAGCTGAGATCAAGATGGCGAGCGGAAATAAGATCGAATATCACGGGAAAAAATACTAGAGCTCTAACGAATGGTCAAATTTTGAGAACAAAACTGGACGCCGGCGGTAAACCGTCAACCTTGGTTACCGCCGGGAGACTCGTAGAGCTTCCTAACTCGACTTAAGTTGAGAAAACAGACAGCACTTACCAACAATCTGACTTATAGTGAATAGCTTTTGACCTCTGAATGCGACAGATGGACGCGTCTGATGTCTGCGAATCGACTTCTGTCATTACCAGCCCTGCAGGCCCGCTACAGCCCGAGTTAAGTGCAGAAAACCGACAGCACCTCTCAGGATGACTCGAACAATAGGAATAGTTTCGCGGACCCAGCTCGGACAGCAGACAGAGTTCAGAGCTCTGTATTCGACAGTCGGACGCGCCTGATGTCTTCAAATCGATTCCAGTGATTACCAGTCATGCAGCCCCCTACAGCCCGAGTTAGTCCAGATAACCGACAGCATCTTGCAAGCGACTCGAACGATACGAATAGTTTCCCGATTCTAGATCGGGCAGCAGACCGAGTTCAGAGCTCTGGATTCGACAGACAAACGCAACTGATCATTCTGAAGTGGTGCCTGTAAATATCAGCTCTGAAGCTGTCCTACAGCTCGAGTTAAGTGCAGAAAACCAAGAGTTTTTGTCAAGATGACTCGAATAATACGAACAGGTTTGCGGACCTAGCGCGGCTAGCAGACCGAGTTCAGACCTCTGGGTTCAACAGGCGAACGCGCCTGATCATTCTGCATACATTAGCTGTGCTTACCAGCTCTGTAGCTGCCCTAGAGCTCGAGTTATGTTCAGAAAACCGTCAGCGCATTTCAAGATGACTCGAAACGGCCGTTCCCGCCACAGTGCTTTTCGATAGTAATATTCACCCGATCGAGCTGAGATCAAGATGGCGAGCGGGAATACGATCGAATATTACGGGAAAAAATACTAGGGCTCTAACGAATGGTCAAATTTTGAGAACAAAATTTTCAACCGAGCAAAAGTCACCAAAAGTTCCGTCGAGATTTTTCTTGCCAACTAGCTCTCCAGCGCTTCGGAATTACTCTAAAGCTTCCAGCAATAACTTGCTAAGGGAAGCTCTACGAGTTATTTTCAACGACCAAAAGTCCTTAAAAGTTCCGTCGAGATTTTTCTTGCCAACTAGCTCTCCAGCGCTCCGGAACTGGGCGCCGGCGGTAAACCGTCAACCTTTCTTACCGCCGGGGGACTCGTAGAGCTTCCTGACAATATATAATGTGGAGAATAATCTCAGAGAACGACTAGTTTTTCGGCCCAGGCGATTATAGACCTCTCAAGATAACTCTAACAAAACAAACGAACAGTTTTCCAATCGAGCTCGAGTATAAAAACCGAGTCCAGACCTCTGAATGCGACAGGCGGACGCGTCTGATGTCTGCGGATCGATTCCTGTGATTACCAGCTCTGCAGCCCCCCATCCAGCCTGAGTTAAGTGCAGAAAACCGAGAATACCTCTCAGGATGACTCGAATAATACAACAGTTTCGCGGATCTCGTTCGAGCAGCAGACCGAGTTCCGATCTCTCGGTTCGACGAACGGACGCGCCTGATGTCTCGAAATCGATTCCTGTGACCAGCAGCACTGTAGCCTGCCCCCAGCACGATTTAAGTACAGAAAACCGAGAGCAATTCTCAAGATGACTCGCACAATACCAATAGGTTCGCGAACCTAGCTCGGGGGGCAGGCCGAGTTCAGAGCTCTTGATTCAATGGACGAACGCGCCTGATAATTCTCAATCGATTTCTGTGACTATCAGCTCTGTAGCTGCCCTACAGATCGAGTTAGTACGAAAAACCGAGAGCGTCTGCTACAATGACTCGACTAATACGAATAGGTTTGCGACCCTAGCTCGGCTAGCAGACCGAGTTCAGACCTCTGGGTTCAACAGGCGAACGCGCCTGATCATTCTGAATGCATGAGCTGTGCTGACCAGCTCTGTAGTCGTCCTGAAGCTCGAGTTATCTTGAGAAAACCGACAGCGCGTATCAAGATGACTCGAAACGGCCGTTCCCGCCTACCTGCTTTCTGGCCTTCAAAGTTACCCGATCGAGCTGAGATCAAGATGGCGAGCGGAAATAAGATCGAATATCATGGAAAAATACTAGAGCTCTAACGAATTGTCAAATTTTGAGAACAAAATTTTCAACCGACCAAAAGTCACCAAAAGTTCCGTCGAGATTTTTCTTGCCAACTAGCTCTCCAGCGCTTCGGAATTACTCTAAAGCTTCCAGCAATAACTTGCTGAGGGAAGCTCTACGAGTTATTACTCTAAAGCTTCCAGCAATAACTTGCTAAGGGAAGCTCTACGAGTTACTAGCTGCACCCCGCGCCAGAATTTTTCTAGCTCATCGATGTCGAAGAGCTCTACGAGGTACTAGCTCCACCCCGCGCCGGAATTCCTCTAGCTCATCGAGCCCATCGATGCCGAAGAGCTCTACAAGGTACTAGCTCCACCCTGCGCCGGAATTTCTCTAGCTCATCGATGCCGAAGAGCTCTACGAGGTAAGTCACCAAAAGTTCCGTCGAGATTTTTCTTGCCAACTAGCTCTCCAGCGCTTCGGAATTACTCTAAAGCTTCCAGCAACAACTTGCTAAGGGAAGCTCTACGCGTTACTTGCCAACGGAAGCTCTACGAGTTACTTGTAAGCGTCCACTTGTAAGCGTCCAAAACCCGGATAGCGAAGCCAGGCGCGGAGCGCAAAGCGCTCCAAAACGCCGCACGGGGACCTCTGCCGTGCCGCTTGAAACGATGCGCGGGACGCTGGAAACCTCGCAGGAGACTGGGAGCCGGCGAGAGCGTTCTTCCGCGGCGCTGCCCACTACATTAATATTATTTTTTCAAGATATCGCGAGTTCAGTACAGAAAACGGACAACACTCGTCAAAATGACTCGAAGAATACAAATAAGTTTGCGGACCCAGCTCGAGCAGCAGACGGAGTTCAGAGCTGTAGATCGGACAGATCAACGCGCCCCATGATTTCCAATTAGTTTCTGTAGCATCAGCTCTGCAGCTGTCCTATATCCCGAGATAATACAGAAATCGTTAATGCGTGTCAAGATGACTCGGAACAGCCGTCGGTTCCAGCAAGTGTTTTGATAGTGATATTGCAGCTGCGGACCTGAGAATTCAACTGGCAGTCGTGGCATAACCTACTACACGTGAGAAAAATACCCGTTCTCAAAACGAATTTTCAAATTTTGCACAAAGATTAAACACTCGACCCAAAGTTAACACATTGTCTCTTAATGTGCGGTCGGCCAACTTGTTAGCGTCCAAAACCCGGATAGCAAAGAGGCGCTCACACAAACGAGCACACGCGCATAAGCACGCGCACACGAACACATACACAGACAAACACACATACATACACACGAACACACACACATACGCCTGCATACTCCACACACACGCACACAGACACACACACACACAGACGCACACGCACACGCAACACATCCACGCGCAAAGGTCGACACACACGCGCAAACGCGCAGACACAAACACTCAGCACACGTCACATGCACACACAGAGACGCGCACGCGCACACGGATCACACAAGCACATGCACACACGGGGGCACACACTTACACCCACACGCACACACGCACACACACAAACGCACGTACAACCCACGCACACAGACGCACACGCAAGCATCCAAGGAAACCCACGCACTGACTACCACGCGATGACACACGCACCGCAGCCACGTCAGCGCCCCCCCCCCCCCGCGCTCCCCTGCCGCCCCCACGCGCCCCCGCCCTCCCCGCCGGCGCTCCGGAGGGGGGAGGCTGGCTGGCTGGCAACGACTCTCACGGGCCTGACGGCCCAGTCGCAGTGTCCGTCTCGGCAGAGACTCTTATTTGCATGATCATGCGAGTCAAAACCGTGCCAAGCACACGGACAGATGGCAAGAGCGAAGCTCATGAGATATCATCCGCGTCAAACACGCAGGCAATACACGAGAAACAAACTCTTATTCATCCGTGTGAGCACAATCTTTCACAATCCACGATCAAGTAAAGTAGGACTCAAACTCACCAAGCAAACGAACGATGTTGTGTACCGTACACTCTGCTGCAGATAATTCAGCCTGTGTGACTGTGCTCTCTGACGGAATCAACCATGCTTTTTCCCAGACGAGCTGCCAGGACACGGTCGAAAACTTGCCTTCTATCCTGTCGGACCTGGATATGAACGCCGCCTCGAGCCATGCACCACATCCTACTCCATCCTCAGATTTACCGCCATCGAAGGACCCCCTCAATGCGATAGGTGTTATATGTCCACATGTGTGTGTCATGCAAAAAGAGCGCTTCCATTCGTGTGATCTGCCCTCGCGGGCATCATGTGTGAGTCGATCTGCGTGCTCATTTACTTCACGAAACTCATGCTTAAAGGGATCTCTGCCATTCGAAGGTGCCCGAACTCCATAGATCTCCGTCAGACTGCTCATAATGTCAATGATATAGCCTATTCTTTTCGATACGTGTAGTCAGTTATCGCCCACCTCCCTAGAAGCCAAGATATGATAAGAAGAGAAGCCCCACAGATCTCCACTCCAAAACCATGTGTTTTGAAATCCCATTCTGTTGCTTTCATGTTTGTTATTGCTAAACGTCTGGCGATGATTTCATTCTGGACCTCCTCCTCCTTCCTCCTTCGTTTACGTGTTGCCTCATTTCCACCCTCCTCTTCCATATCATACACTGTACGTCTCACTCCTGATCCTTTAACCTTTGATTGGAACAAGCTGAACTTCTCCTCCCCAACCGTAGATATTGCAAACTCTCTCCAGCTATCAGGCTGGAAATCTCTCCACCACTGATCACCCCAATATTTTTCGAAAGGATAGTGCCATGTATGTAGACCCGTCGCGTCAATCCCTCTTTTCCTTTTGCGGTAGCTACCCTCCTCTGACCGTTTTCTTTTTGAGGGGGGAGGCACCGCCCCATTTTGGGGCCGGCCCTCCCTCCGCTCCAACCACTCCGCCCTCGCGGAGCGCCGGAGGGGGGGGGGGGGGAGGGGAGGGGGCGCGCGGACGGCGGCACCACCGCGAGCGCGCACGCGCACACGCACATGCGCAAACGAACAACGACGCAGGATAGCAAAGAGGACATCACACCAGCAAGCACACGCACATAGGCACGCACACACGGACACACACAGACTAGCACACAAGAGCACACACGTACGCCAGCATGCTCCCCACATGCGCACATACACACACATGCACACACACACGCACACACACACACACACGCAAAGGTCCACACACACACGCGCAAACGCGCACACGCAAGCACACATACGTACAAGCACACACGGGGGCATACACAAACACCCACAGGCACACACGCACACACACACACACACACACGCACACACAACCACACACACACGCACACGCACGCACAACCCACGCACACAGATGTACACGCAGACATCCAGGGGAACCCACGCACTGACGACCACGCGATGACGCACGCACCACAGCCACCTCAGCTCCCTCCCCCCCGCGCTCCCCTGCCGCCCCCACGCGGCCCCGCCCGCCCCGCCGGCGCTCCGGAGGGGGGAGGCACCGCCCCACTATGGGGCCGGCCCTCCCTCCACTCCAACCACTCCGCCCTCGCGGAACGCCGGAGGAAGGGGAGGGAGGGGGGGGGGGAGCTGGGGTGCCAGCACCGCGCGCTTACACAGGCACACACGCGCACCCACTCTCACACACACACATTCACACACGCATATACACGCGCGCAGAAGTACAGACAGACAGACAACGACCCACAGACCCACAGACCCACAGACAGACAGACAGACAGACCCACAAACCCCCAAACACACAGACCCACAGACCCACAGACCCACAGACCCACAGACCCACCGATCCCCCGGCACACAGGCACACAGAAACACAAACACACATATACACAGACACACAGACACACAGACACACAGGCACGCAGGCACACATATACACAGACACACAGAAACACAGACATACAGGAACATAAGCACACAGACACACAGACACACGGACACAGAGACACACAGACACACAGACACACAGCGGCGCCGCCGACGAGGCGCAGCACTCAGAGAGCCGCCTCCGACAGCGCCACAATCGTTGGCTCGCTCACCACGTCATCCCCTTCCCCGCGCAGGCGGCGCAACGTCTGTTCCAGCTTCTCGTTAGTCCACTTGCCGATGCTGAAGTCCGGGGCCTGCCCATGCGCCGCGTAAGCTCCAATGACCTCGCCGAGCAAGTTCTGCCGCTTGTTGTGCTCGGCGAGGGCGAGGCGCCGCCGCCTCTCTTCAACGTCCTCCCGCCGCGCGCGGTCCTCCGCGGCAGCGGCGGCGATGTCCCGCGTGCTCGCGCGACTGCCACGCTCCCCGAGCTCACCGCCCGACGACGGGGCCGAGGCCGCACTGGGCGCGCTAGCCCCTCCAGCACCCTCGCCGCCCCCTGTCGGCGCCCTCGCGGCGACGCCACCGCCGGCAGGCACCCTGGCGGATCGCCCCTCCGCGGGCCCCCCCGCGAACGCGCCACTCGCGCCAGCCTCGGCCGCGGGCGCCGCGCGCGGGGCCTTGCCTGCATGCCCGCCCTCCGGAGCCGCCCCTGCACGCGCCGCACCCCCCCTGCCGTTTCCACCTGCAGGCCCAGCACCTGCTCGCGCGACGACCGCCGACGCAACAGCCGCGGGCGAAGCCTCGGGCAGGGTCCCCGCCACTGGCGCCACCGGCGCAGACACCGCGCCCGACGCACTGCGCGCCGCTCGCTCCTGGAACTCCTTCAACTTTGCCTCCGGGATTGCCCCGTCCACGCGCCCATGCCACCCCTTTGCCCCTTGCTGGCCGAAGTGCCTCTTGCAGAACACGTCGCATCCCTCCGCGGGGAAACTGCGGCACTGCGCACCCGCGCCATCTCCCCAAGTACGAGCCAAACATTTCCTTACATCGATCGTCTTCGGCGTAAAGCGATGCCACTCGCGGTCGGCAGGTGGCGCCCCCACGCCTGGCTCGACCTCGGCAGGAGCCGGGTCCGCGGACGGGACGCCCGAGGCCTTGCCAGCGTCGTCGTCCTCGTCGCCCGTGCTGCCCAGAGCTGGCGGGGACAGCCCGCGCTTCTTGCCCCTGCGCAATGGCGGCTGCGGCTGCCCCGAAGCGCCGGGCCCCCCCTCGCCAGCGCCAGGATCCCCGCCACCCGCCCGACGCCGCTGGCCCGGTGGCTCGCCACCCGACGCCTGCTGCCCGGCGGGCGCACTCGGCGGCGCAGACGGCGCGGCAGAAGCGGTGGAAGCAGCGCCGCCGCCGGCATCGCCGCTCCCCGCAGATCCCGCGGACCCCGCAGACCCCGCCGCACGCCCGACTTCGTCGGCCCGCGCGCCCGCCGAACGCACATACGCAAACACGTACGCACCGCGCTGGACCTGCTCCGACAAAGCAAACGCTCTCCCTCTCCCCTCCCCGGGCGCGCGCGAGGGGCGCGCGAGCGGGGCGCGGGGCGGGGGCCGGGGCGGACGCGCGGAGGAGGAGGGCGGCAGCAATGCCGCCCTCCTCTTCCCCCCCAACCTTCGAGGAGGGCCCTCGCACATAAGCACGCACACACGAACACATACACACATACAAACACATATACATACACAAGAACGCACACATACGCCAGCATGCTCCACACACACACACACGCACACACACACGCACACGCAACACATCCACACGCAAAGGTCGACACACACGCGCAAACGCGCACACACGAACACACAGAACATCTCACACACACACACACACACACACAGGAACGCGCACACGCAAACGGATAACACAAAACATAGACACACGGGAGCACACACAAACACCCACACGCACACACGCACACACACACACACACACGCGCAAGTACAACCCACGCACACAGACGAACACGCGAGCATCCATGGAAACCCACGCACTGACGACCACACGACGACGCACGCACCGCAGCCACCTCGGCCCCCCCCCCGCGCTCCCCTGCCGCCCCCACGCGCCCCCGCCCTCCCCGCCGGCGCTCCAGAGGGGGGAGGCGCCGCACCATTTTGGGGCCGGCCCTCCCTCCACTCCAACCACTCCGCCCTCGCGGAGCGCCAGGGGGGGAGGGGGGAGGGGGGGGGGGGCGCGGACGGCGGCAGCACCGCGCGCACGCACGCGCACGCGCACATGCGCAGACGAACAACGACGCAGGATAGCAAAGAGGCAATCACACAAGCAAGCACACGCACATTGGCACGCACACACGGGCACACACAGACTAGCACACAAGAGCACACACGTACGCCAGCATGCTCCACACACATGCGCACATACACACACATGCACACACGCACACACACACACGCAAAGGTCCACACACACACGCGCAAGCGCGCACACGCAAACACATACATACACAAGAACACACACATACGCCAGCATGCTCCACGACCACACGCACACATACACACACACGCACGCACACATCCACACGCAAAGGTCCACACACACGCGCAAACGCGCACACGCAAACACAACACATATCACACACACGGACACGCACACGCACACGGATCACAACAGTACACACACACACGGGGGGCACGGATCACAGAAGTACAAGCACACACGGGGGAATACACAAACACCCACAGGCACACACGCACACACACACGCACACACAACACACACACACACGCACACGCACAACCCACGCACACAGATGTACACGCAGACATCCAGGGAAACCCGCGCACTGACGACCACGCGATGACGCACGCACCGCAGCCACCTGAGCCCCCTCCCCCCCGCGCTCCCCTGCTGCCCCCACGCGCCCCCGCCCTCCCCGCCGGCGCTCCGGAGGGGGGAGGCACCGCCCCACTATGGGGCCGGCCCTCCCTCCACTCCAACCACTCCGCCCTCGCGGAGCGCCGGAGGAAGGGGGGGAAGGGGGGGGGGGGGAACGTTGGGCTGCCAGCACCGCGCGCTTACACAGGCACACACGCGCACGCACTCTCACACACACACACACACACACACACACACACACATTTACACACGCATATACACGCGCACAGAAACACAGACAGACAGACAACGACCCACAGACAGACAGACAGACAGACAGACAGACAGACAGACAGACCCACACACACCCAAACACACAAACCCACAGACCCACAGACCCACAGACCCACCGATCCCCCGGCACACTGGCACACAGAAACACAAACACACATATACACAGACACACGGACACACAGACACACAGGCACACAGGCACACATATACACAGACACACAGACACACAGACATACAGAAACACAAGCACACAGACACACAGACACACGGACACAGAGACACACAGACACACAGACACACGCGGCGCCGCCAACGAGGCGCAGCACTCAGAGAGCCGCCTCCGACAGGGCCACAATCGTTGGCTCGCTCACCACGTCAGCTCCTTCCCCGCGCAGGCGGCGCAACGTCTGTTCCAGCTTCTCGTTAGTCCACTTGCCGATGCTGAAGTCCGGGGCCTGCCCATGCGCCGCGTAAGCTCCAATGACCTCGCCGAGCAAGTTCTGCCGCTTGTTGTGCTCGGCGAGGGCGAGGCGCCGCCGCCTCTCTTCAACATCCCCCCGCCGCGCGCGGTCCTCCGCGGCAGCGGCGGCGATGTCCCGCGTGCTCGCGCGGCTGCCACGCTCCCCGCGCTCACCGCCCGACGACGGGGCCGAGGCCGCACTGGGCGCGCTAGCCCCTCCAGCACCCTCGCCGCCCCCTGTCGGCGCCCTCGCGGCGACGCCACCGCCGGCAGGCACCCTGGCGGATCGCCCCTCCGCGGGCCCCCCCGCGGGCGCGCCACTCGCGCCAGCCTCGGCCGCGGGCGCCGCGCGCGGGGCCTTGCCTGCATGCCCGCCCTCCGGAGCCGCCCCTGCACGCGCCGCCCCCCCCCTGCCGCTTCCACCTGCAGACCCAGCACCTGGTCGCGCGACGACCGCCGACGCAACAGCCTCGAGCGAGGCCTCGGGCAGGGTCCCCGCCACTGGCGCCGCGGGCGCAGACACCGCGCCCGACGCCCCGCGCGCCGCTCGCTCCTGGAATTCCTTCAATTTGGCCTCCGGGATTGCCCCATCCACGCGGCCATGCCACCCTTTTGTCCCTTGCTGGTCGAAGTGCCTCTTGCAGAACACGTCGCATCCCTTCGCGGGGAAACTGCGGCACTGCCCACCCGCGCCATCTCCCCAAGTACGAGCCAAACATTTCCTTGCATCGATCGTGTTCGGCGTAAAGCGATGCCACTCGCGGTCGGCAGGTGGCGCCCCCACGCCTGGCTCGACCTCGGCAGGAGCCGGGTCCGCGGACGGGACGCCCGAGGCCCTGCCGGCGTCGTCGTCCTCGTCGCCCGTGCTGCCCAGAGCTGGCGGGGACAGCCCGCGCTTCTTGCCCCTGCGCAATGGCGGCTGCGGCTGCCCCGAAGCGCCGGGGTCCCCCTCGCCAGCGCCAGGATCATCGCCACCCGCCCGACGCCGCTTGCCCGGTGGCTCGCCACCCGACGCCTGCTGCCCGGCGGGCGCACTCGGCGGCGCAGACGGCGCGGCAGAAGCGGTGGAAGCAGCGCCGCCGCCGGCATCGCCGCTCCCCGCAGACCCCGCGGACCCCGCAGACCCCGCCGCACGCCCGACTTCGTCGGCCCGCGCGCCCGCCGAACGCACATACGCAAACACGTACGCACCGCGCTGGACCTGCTCCGACAAAGCAAACGCCCTCCACGGCAAATTCATCACGTCGGCATCGTCAAAGCGCGCGCACCAATTCTCGCCGACCGTCCCGAACGCAATGTAATGCCCACTCTGCACAGACGGCCGCGCCCCGCGCCCAGGGATGTGCACGACGACGCCAGAGAACTCGTAGTCGCACCCACCCTCCTCAGGCACCAGAGTTTGCGGGAACCGAACGCGCCGCCTGTCGTAGAGCTGGTTCGCCTGAGGACCGAACGCCCGTTTGACGGTGATGAACAACACGGGAGGCAGCCTGTCCCAGAACGTGAACTTCGCTGTCGTGCCCCCACGGCATACATCCTGCGCAGCCCGTTCAGCAACGCCAAGATGTGACTGTGAGGGACACGCATCATCAAAGGAGTCGTGAAGGCGGATCTGCCGCTGGAGCAGCACCTGCAAGTCGACCTGGTCTTCCTCTCGTCCGCACAATGGCTGCATCTCCACGTAGAACGTATTCCTAATTTCACCGGCATCCTGCACGAACTTGCACTTCCGGCAGAAAGTCCTGTTGCGAATGAAGATGCCGAAGATGTGCTGCTGCACAGCAGAGCGCCCCGGAAACGTCTGGTAGGCATTTTCTCCGAGGGTCTCAAGGGCGCGTCCCAGAAACTCATCCGCATCACACTGGCCTGCTCGGAACTCCAGCCTCGAAAGGACACCGTCACGCGCGGCCCGAGCCAGCGGAGCCTCCAGATCTGGCCCGTCGCCCTGCACGGAGAGAGCGGCAGCCTGGGCTGCGAGAGCGCACACGGGACAGCTTGTGCCGCCGCGCGGACAGCCTCGCTGCACGTGCGCGAAGACCACCTGCCGAACCGGCTCCACCCGAAGGAGCACCTGCGCGACCGCATTCACGAAGCACGTATTGCCCAGGTTGCGAATGCCCCTGGCAGCGCAGCACCACTGCAGCTCACGCAGCACATCCTCGCGGGCAACTCCGTAGGCTTCCCTACAAAGGTCACGGCCTGGCGGCAACGGTCGCAGCTCCTCCGGCACGTGGAGCTGGTCGCGAGTCGGCGGCATGTCAGCCACCTCGTCCCGCCCTGCCGGTACGTCCCTGGGCGCGCTTCCGCGACCCCCAGCACCGCGCCCGCGACCCGACGCCCCACCTGCGGCCGCCGCCGCATCTGCGGCCCCCGTCGCGTCGCCGCCGCGGCCGCGGCCCCTGCCCCGCCCCGCAGGCCCTGCGTCCGGCGCAATGTATGCCGGCGGCACCGTCAGAGCCTGGCCCGGGAGCAGCGCGTGCGAGGGCAGAGGCGTATGCACAGACGCCGCAGGGGCCGCCTCCCCGTCCGAAGGTGCTGATCCAGCGGCGTCGTCATCGTCGTCGTCGCCCGCCTCCTCACCGACGCCCGCAGAGGAGCTCCCCGCGGCACGAGACGGGCCCAGCGGCGACGCCCGCGGCACCGGCGGCGGCGCGGGCGCCGAGCTCGACTCCTGGGCGCCCCGTGCGGCGGGCCCATCCCCCACGTCCCAACCGTACTCCTGCGCCCTCTGCTTGGCGATTTCGAAGCTCTCCAGCATCTTTTTTTCGAAGCGTTGGACCCCGTCGCGGACGTACTGGGGCGGGCCCCGCTGCAGGATCTCCCAGGGCGGCAGGTTGTAGACGAGCACGCGATGGGCCACGCGAACGCGACTGAGCATGACGTACAGGTGCAGCCACCAGTCATCGGCGCCCATGTTCATGGGCTTCTGGAGCACCATGGTGGCCGCATCCATGCCCAGGCCCTGCGCAGTCTGCACGGTGCGCACTTTCTCTGGCAGCAACGGGATCTGGTACCTCGTAACCTTCACCTTCCGAAGCTTTCGCTCGCCATCGTCTTGGTAGTGATGGTTCCACTCCCAGGACGCCCTGTGCGGCGCGATCTGCACGACCCCTTCCCCGAACCCAAGGTCCTCCTTGAAGCCATCAAACCTGACGAGGACACAGCGCGGCAAACGCTTGCATCGATAATAGCCGAGGCGGTGGGCGTCGTGAAGCTTCTTTTCGCGCCAATCCGCGTCCGGCGCCTCGAACTCTCGCGGGTGGAACCTCACGTCCACGACTTCCCCCACGGCGTCCTGGACGATCTGGTGCTTCGCCGACAACTTCACGTTCAGCCGCACACGCATGCCGATGTACAGCGGGCACATGCCGATGAGGTGACCAGTGTTGTTCACGTTCGGCACCTGCAGCATGGCCTTGTAATGCTCCAAACCGAAGTCCCCGGGGTTTGGAGGCAGGTCCACGGCCTGCACGTACAGCAGCATCTGCCCCTTCTCCCTGGCCTCTCGCACGGCCCGATACTGCATCTGCCTGTGCACGGCCTCCCAGGCGATGCCCATCTCGAACCCGTCCTTGACATGGGGGTCCTGCAGCCGCTTGTCGTTCTTACCGGGTCGGACCACCCACCCTTGCACCACCCTTTTCTGCTCGGCCGTAAACTTCTTGCCCTGCCTCATGGTCTTCAAGAACCCGGGCATGAAAGGGCAGGGCGCGTGCGGAGTGACGAGAAGGTCCTTGAAGCGGTGCGTCTCGTACAGAAACATCGCGTGGGTGACGCCGTCCAAGAATATGGACTGCCCATTGCGGACGTGAACCGGCGCGTCGGGCGACTCACGCTGCAGCAGGGAAGACCTTCTGCCCTTGCCGCTCACCGGCCCCAGCTGATAAAAGTCACCCAGGAACATGACAATCGGAGCCTTCCCGAACATGTCACCCCGCGCCGTGTACAGGTTCACATTGGAATCATACTGAGCCGCACGGGCTTTGCACATGCGAAACGATGCAGCGCCGAGAAGCGCAGGCGGCACCATGGACACCTCCTCCACGATGACGGCCTTGAGAGCGTTCATGCGGTCCTCGAAATCATCCTCGACTTTCTGCCCGGAGAGCCTAGCGATGGTCATGGCCTGCTGGCCGCTCAGCCCGAAGCCGCTGTGGATCGTCTCCCCCTCGATGACGCGCGCAGCGCTGTTCGACGAGGCCACGGCGATCTCCGATCCCTTGCCGAGCACCTCCCAGAACAGACGCCGCAGCAGTTTCACCACCTCCGTCTTCCCCGTCCCGCCCTCCCCGTGCAGCAGGAGAGCCATCTGCTCCACCGGCTTGGGGCTTTTTCCGCTGCGCAGATCTTCCTCGTATGCCACGATGGCCTCCACCTGGCCCACGACCAGGGCGACCACCGCCTTCTGCTCTTTATTGAACTTCACGGGGTTTTTCGCCCTGGTCGCCCACTCCGCAAACAGCCTCTCCGCGATGTCGCGCGCCCGCGGTGGCCGCTCATCTTCGCCGGCAACCGCGGGCGCCGGCGGCCGACCAGGCACGAGCGCGGCAGGCGCCGAACCCGCGAGGCCGCTCCGCCCGTCGCCATCCCCAGGCAAGCCCTCAGCTCCCTTTTTCCTGTATCGGAACGCCTCCTTCTGCTGTGCTTTGCCCTCCTCGAACTGAGAGTCGTCCAACTCGAGACCGCCGAAGCCGGTCTGCCCTCCACTACTCGCGCCAGCGGGCTGCGGCTTATGGTCTTTCGCATAGCCCTCAAGGAAGATATTCTTATAGACCAAGCTTTGTGACGACCCGCGAACCTGCTCCAACTGGGCCACCGCGGGCACCTCGCTATCCGGCACGGCGCGCGCGGGCATCTGTCGGTGCGCCGCCCACGCTTCGTCCGCCTCTGCCTCGTCCACCTCGTGAGCAAAACCGTCCAACGCTCCGCCGCCGGCGCCCGCCCCCTCCTCCCCGTCCGCCTCCCCGGCAGGCCGGTTCTCCGCTGCCTCCAGCTCAGCAGACTGCTCGAAGTCCCTGGCTTCAGGACGGATCTTGGTACGCGGCCGCCCTTTCGCCTCCGCCTCCACGTCGAGGTTCGTCGCGACCTGGACGGTCCAGCGTGCCATGAACTCGGCGGCGCTGGGTTGCTGTGCAAAATGGCCCGGGCCCTCCTCTGAGCCGCGTTTCAGATCAATGTCCTCGATCGTGAACCACTTTCCAGCTCGCCGCTCGCACTCCTCGTACTGCCTGGACAACGCCACCTGCTTCGCCCACCACTCCTCCCAGGCAGGCCGATGCTTCCCGACCGCGTTGACACCGGCCCTGTAGGGCGCCCAGGCCGCAGCCCCCTTCTCAGCCGGCTGCAACGGACGGAAAATCACAGACTTGAACAGCGCGTTCACCTCTGGGTCTTTCTCCTTCGAAGGCATCGTGAAGCCGAAGAACTTGGGCACCCTGAACGGCGCGCCGACGCGGAGCTTCTGCACTCGGGAGGCGGCGGCCGGGTGCGTGTCCGCGAACGCGTACGTCTCGAAGTCCTGCGGGTCGAAGTGGAGCGGGTTGGCCTGCGCTGTGTACACGTACATGGCGTAATGGTACATGCCCATGGACTTCAGGGGCTCCCTGTCGCCGCGATGCAGCCAATCCATCTTCATGTCGTGCTCCAGCCGTGCCCGGTATTCGACGGCCTGCTGCTGCTGCTCCTGCTCGGGGTGACCCCCCCCAGCAGCACCGGCAGCCGCGCCCTCCCCGACGACGCCGTTGACGACCTCGGCGCGAAGCGTTGCGCGCCCCTCGCCCAGCGCATCCATAATACCGCCCCCCCCCTCGCCGTCCTCTTCTCCCGCGGCCGGCTGGTCCACCTCGATATCCTCTGCGCGGGGGTCGGTCCAGAAGTCGTCCATTTGCTGACGCACCGCGGAGCTGGCCTGGAACGCCAGCGCCACGATCCCCTTGCAATACAGAGTCCAGGTGTCATGGGAGCAGTAGCACTCGTGGCCATACTGCATCTGAAACATCATCTCGGGCAACTTCTTCAGGAGCGCCCGGTGCGAGCTGGTCGTGAGCTTGATGAGAGTTCGCCTGGCAGAGTCGAGCACTCCGCCCCAGCCGCTGCGACGAGCGACAGCAGCGGCCCGGGCCCCGTCGACGTCCTCCTTGCCCTCCTCCTCCGCCGCCTCATCCGCCTCCCGCTCCGCCCTCTGCTGGAGTCGGAGCCACTCCAACCCGGTGCTCTGCGCGTGCAGCACTCCGAGGTCTCCCGCGATCGGCCCCGCCTTGGTCGTGTAGTCCGTCTGGTAGTGCGCCATATTGATGGCGCCCATGAACACGGCCTCCAGCGAGTGCAAAACGTGCTCCCGCAGGCTGCCCGGCGGACCGCTGCCGCTCGCGCCAGCAGCTGAGGCGGCGGCGGCGGGCGAGGCGGGCGCGCTCGACGCAGGGCCGCCAGACGCCGCGCTCGATGCGGCGCGGCCCGGCGCCCGCGACCTCGGCTCTGTCTCGACGGCTGATTCTGCCAGGTCGCGCTCCGCGCGCCAGTCGCTGTAGTAGCCCAAGCCCTGCAGCCCCTTTTTGAACACGAACCCGGGCCGGCTGCCGTCGTAACACGAAGCCGCGCAGAACCTCGCGGCGTCCTCGCCCGGTGGATCTGCTGGCCCGACTGCCTGCTTTACGCCGCGCTGCTCCGGCGTCGGCGGAGGCGGCGGACCCAGGTCATACGCATCGGCCAAACCGAACACATCTTCATCGCCCCCACCCATGTCCCAGATATCCCCCGCGTCGGGATCGTCCATCGTGGTGGTCGGGGCCCCGCCGAGCAAGCCTCCCCCCCTGGGCAGGCCGAGGCGGCGGCCCACGGGCAGGCGCACCCCCCCCGCCGCAGGCGCGCGCGCCGACCCCTCGCCCGCTCCGCCCCCGCCCTGCGTTGCGGCCGACACCCCTGAACCCGTGGAACCTCCGCTCTGCCCGGCGCCCTCGTCGCAACCAGTGCCGCCAGTCTCGGCCCCAGACAGCGCCTCCGACGCGTCGCCGACCGGCTCGGCGAACGCACCAGGCTCCGGAGGCGGCGGCATTGCCGGGTCGCCGTCGGCCGCGGACGCGCCCCCGATGCTGTCGTCGCCGGGCAGGTCGAGCACCACGCGGTCCAGACACTGGACGTCCAGGTTGCTCCGCAGACACACCTGGCCCACAGGGTTCGTGCTCCCGTGGTACGGGTGGTACCGCACCACGTCGACGCGACCAGCTCTGCCGTACCGGTTGCAGCGGTGCGGCCACGGGCCGTAGCCTTCAGCCGGAACGTCGTCCAGATCCAGGCGCTCGCCAGGCGGGTTCCACTGCCCCTCCTCCAACGGACCGCACGCGTACTGAACCTTCGCATCTTCCGGAAGCACCAAATCCTTCCCCTTGCGCAGGCGCCGCCAGACGAAGGAGGCGGCAGGACGCTTCCTGGACGGGTGGCTGTAGACCGCAGTCTCGTACTCGTGGTAGAAGCCGAGCCGGCACACCTTGCAGTGCTGAGGCACATCGTCGTTCGTCTTGTGCTTCCAGCACGTGGGACCGCACCTGTGCAGGTGGCCACGGATGATACACTTGCGCGCGTCCCGCGCGAAGCAGCGCGCCCAGGTGCGCGCCTCCTCCCCCGGGCACTCAGCAAAGTGCATGGCCGCGGCGCCGTCCGCGCGCTCGCGGTACGCAGGCTTGCGGCGGTACTGCGGCTGCAGCGTCACGTGCGCACCCGTCAGAGGCTCGCCAAATACAGCCGGGTACTGTGCCCGCTGCTCATGGGGATCGGGCTCTGGATCTGCCAGCGGCGCGAAGGGGCGCTGCCGGAGCGGACCCTCTATTGCGGGCTGATGCTGCAGCATCGCTCGCTCCTCTGCGAGATCGACGTTCATCATGGCCGCAACTTGGTTCCGCAGCTCTTCTGTGGACAATTTGTTGTCAGCACGGACGGAGCGGTGGCCCTCTTCGCACGCCTTCTTGCAAAACTTCCCCAGCTGGCGACGCGAGGCGCCAGCGATGCTATCGTACTTCAACAGGAGGTCGCTCTCCTCTCGCTTCCCGTCCGCGAACGCGAGACGTCGATCCCGCGGGCCGAGCGGGAGCGGCGGCAGACGGTCCGGCCCGTCCAAGCCCAGCTGCCGGCCCACCTCCTCCGCCGCGTCGAACTGCACGCTGCCGACCCGGGCGAGCACGGCCTCCCTCCACTCCCTCAGACGCTCCTCGAGGCCTTCGACGTCCCCCGAGCGCAGCTTCGCGAGGAACGCGCCAGTCATCGGGTGCAGGCGCCACAGGTGGATGTGCGGATGGATGCCGCCGCGCCCCTGCGACTCCACGGGGCCGAAGTACGCGCGGACGAGCCCGAACGCTCCACACGCCCCCGTGGCGGCCACGCCGTCGGAGACGCCCGTGGCCCCGCGCTGCGGCGTGACGCCGACGACATGCTCCAGGAACAGTTCCAGCATGAGGTTCGTGACCATGGCCTGCGACACCGGGTCTGCGGCCACCCGCCGCAGCATCTCCCGCGTCGAGGGCATCACGGGAGAGGTCTCCTCCAGCAGCCGCCATTGCTGCACGGAGGCGCCCTCGTACATCAGGGACACCATCAGATTCCGAGTGTCCGCGATGTTCGGCGTCGTGAACACCAGGGGCGGACCAAAGAGCCGGGTGTAGCTGGTACTGATGTGCCGCAGCGTGGTCCGGTGCGCGTCGGAGCCGACGACATCGCGGTTGCTGAGCAGCATGCTGCGCAGCGCGCTCTTGACGTTCCGGGGCACGCCCTCGTGGCCCAGGGCCTGCTTCAGGCCCGCCCCCCTGCCGAGCTCGGCCACGACCAGCGCCAGGTCCTCCGGCGTCAAAGCGGCGAGGTCCGCGATGCGTTCCCCGAGGCGCTGCTTGCGCACGAATAACCTGGCCGACTGAATGATTGCCTTTCTGCGCCAGAGGCAATACTGGGCCGTGAGCAGGTCTGCGTGGCGACGCCAGCGCGGCACGGGCGACTCAGACGCGACGGGCGCCTTCGCAGCGTCCGGCGCGGGCGCACGCGCAGCGTCGGGCGCCGAGACGTCGTCGGGGACCGCGTACTCGAGCTCCTCGCGAGCCATGAGGCACCGGCACCACTCGTCGTACGTCAACTTTGCGTCCCTCTCGAGTCCGAAGACGCCGTCCCCATACGGAAACGCGACAGGGTCGAAGGCGCTCCAGAAACCGGGCGAGAACATGCTGACAGGCTCGGTTCCAGTGGGCACGACGACCCGCACCGCGCGCCTCGCCCCCCCGGCCTCGGCGCCCCCGGCCGGCGCGCCGCCGCCGCCGCCGCCGCCGGCCGCGCGCTTCCCGGCAACTCCTGGAGGAGGCCGCGTGGCCTGAATCTTCTGCTCCGTCTGCTCCAGCTTCTTTGTGAGCGCCTCCTTCTTGCAGTTGGTGAGCAACTTCGCAGCCTTGCGGGCCTCTTCCGCGGCCTCCGCCAAGCGCCGGTCGAGATCTCGGTCCTGGAAATTCTCCATGCCCTTGACCTCCCGCGTGAGTGCTTCCACGCGCTGCTTCTCGCGCGCAATGTCCTCCGCCTTCTGGAGGCCGAGGTGCACATTCGCCCACTGCTTGTCCAGATCGGACATGATGTCGGCGTCCGCGACGGCGGCGCAGCACTCGCCCTCTTCGACACCCTCGCCGCCCTCTCCCTCGCCAGCCTCGCCATCGCCGCCCTCTGCATCCTCCCCACCAGCGCCAGTAGCGTCCTCACCGCTGCCCCCTGCCTCGCCCGCTGCCTCGCCCCCGCCGTCTGCCGCCGCGTTCGCGTCGCCCTCCGCGCTCGCAGCGCCTGCACTCGCCCGCTTCGGCGGGGCCGAGCCCACGCCGGGCTGCACGGCATCGGCCGGGCCCTCCTGGCGAGCGTCGCCACCCTTACCCCCCACGGCCACGCACGCCGCGAGACAGCGAGGCAGGCCCAGAAGCGAGGAGCCGTCGCCGTCGCCGTCGCCCTCGGGGTCCGCAAAGTTTTTCGCGGCCTCTTCGTCCCACCGCACCGCGGCGTACTGCTCGTTCGTGTCGCGGAGGTACTGGCAAGCGCGCTTGAAATCGGCGAGGGGCACGCCGAGCTCCTCCAACAGCGCCTCCTGCAGGGTGGCGGGGTCGGACCCCGCGAAGACAATCTGCACGAACTCGACGAGGTCGGTCTCCCGCGGCGGCAGCGACAGCACCTGCCGACCGCCGTCCGCCTGCGGGAACGCCACGAAGTTCCCCACGTACGCCTTGATCTTCTGGTCGATTGGAGCCCACTCGCCAGAATCGGCCTTGCAGTTGAAGCGCCGCACGATGCCCCGCGCGATGGGCAGCAGAAGCTTCGCGCCCAGCGAAAGATTCCGCAGCGGCGGTGGCAGCCGACCGATCCAGAGATCGTTGGCCAGCGCGCAGGGCGGCATCGTGGGCAAACTCTTGGTGAGCGCGCCGTGACACCCAGCGCAGATGGGCACCTTCTGCGTCGCGTCGGCCACGAGCACTCCGTCTGACTCGCGCTTGTCAATATTGAAGCACTTCTTGTGCAAGAGCCACAGCTTCCCGTCGGGGCCAGGGTCGCGCACTGCGGACGCCTCCAGCTCCTCGAGGGGGATGCCGCCCAGGCGCTCGACGCCGTCGGGGCCCTCGCGCACGAAGCGCCACCGGGCGTAATACCGTGCCGGGTCCAGAAGCGCGTGGGCGCGCTGCCGCTGCGTCAGGCGCATGGCCTGCGCCTGCGCGCCCGCGGCCTCGGATGCCTCTCCCCTCGCCGCCTCGAGCTCGGCGCGCGCGGGCGGCTTCGGCACCTGGTCGCAGAGGAGCGAACGCTCCCCGGCGCCGTCCGGCTGCTGCCAGAAGTGCACGCGCTGCAGCTCGTCCGCCCAGTGGAGACGAGCGCAGACGCAGCACGCGACCCTGGAGCGCACGGCGCGTCGACTCTGCCCGGGCTCTGGCCCCTCGGCGTCCGACGCCGCCGGAGCAGCGCCCAGCGCGTCCAAGTCCACGGGCGGCATGTCCACGCCCGCGGGCGGCACGGCCCCGTCCGCGCCTGGCGGCTTCCATCCACCAGGCGCGCGGCGCGTCCGGCGCGGCAGCGGCGGCGGCGGCCTCCCCCGAGTCGACGGCCGCTGCGCAGGCCGGCCAGTCGCGAGACCCCGTGACGAGGTGCTCAGAGAAGGCTTCCACGCACTGCCGCCACTCCTGGGGTCTGACGGGCCGCACATCGTCATCACGCTCCGGCCACTGCTCGGCCAGGTAGAACAGGCGCTTCCTGTACTCCGGCCACCCGTGGTGCTTTTCGCCCACGTGCGTCATGAAGCTGGCATGCGTGGCGAAGTTCTGGTCGCAGAGGCGGAGAGCACGGGAAGGGGGGGCGAGACGGCGACGACGACGACGACGACGAACCGCCCGCTCCGCTGGCTCGCCAGCGCCGCGACCCGCCCTGCGCGGCCGCCCCCGGAACCCCCGCGCGCGCGCGGGGGCGGGAGCGCGCCGGGCGGGCGGGCGCGGGCGCTTGGGCGGCCGCGGCGCGCACACGCACGCCCGCTACAGACACACACACACAGACACACACACACACACACACACACACGCGCACGCACGCGCGCACACCGGATTGGACGGTCGCCCCCAAGGCGGCCGTCCTTTCCTCCGGGGGATGGCGGTCCTTCTCAATCCCATGAGAGACCGTCGCCCCAGTCCATGCATCCCCCCGGATGGCTTGATGGCGCAAGGCGCAGGCTGAAGGAGCATACTTCCCTCCCCGACGGCTGGGTTTTCCCCCAGCCAGCCCGGGGGTGTGACGGGGAATGAGGTAGTACTTGGTGAACTGCCGGTGAGACTGGGTATGCCCCAGTCTCATTTCAGCCTGGGCGCAAGGCGCAATTCGAGCCTCCGGGCAGTAAATGTTGTTGTCGATTGGGGGGCGGGAGCGAGGGCAGGGGCGGGGCCGTGGGCGGGGCCGGGGCCGGGGACCGCGGGGCCGGGGATCCAGGGGCCAGAGGCAGGGGCGGGGTCCAGGAAGCAGGAGGCTGCGCAGTGGGAGGAGGAAACGCTCGCGAATTTTTCGCGGGCGGTTTCCTGTCCAGCGCGCGGTTTCCGATGTGGCGTTGATTTCTCTGGAAATGCGCGCTGGGAGGGGGAAACGCTCGCGAAATTTTCGCGGGCGTTGTCTGGTCCAGCGCGTGATCCCCAGGGTGGCGTTGATTTCTTTGGAAATCCACGCTGGGAGGGGGAAGCGCTCGCGATTTTTTCGCGGGCGTTTTCCTGCCCGGCGCGCGGTTTCCCGAGTCGCACGGAGGTTTCTGGAAACGGGCGCTCGGAGAGGGAAACGCTCGCGAAATTTTCGCTGGCATTTTCCCGTCCGGCGCCTGTTTCCCGGATTGGCGCGCTTTTTTCTGGAAAACCGGACAGTGAGGGGGAAACTGACGCAGATTTTACGTGCAGGTTTTCCGCTCGGGCGCGTTTTCTGGGAGAATTCGTTCGAGGGCAGCGGCGGCGGCGGCGGGCCTGGAGGCGTCAAAAATCGTCTCGGGGGCGTCAAAAATCGGCCCGGAGGCGTGCGAAAACGGCTCGCGGACGACGGCGAGGAGAAAGAGGAGGAGGACGACGTGCAGAAAATGGGCCACAGAAACGTACAAAACGGCCCCCCGGAGGCGTCCAAACGGCTCCCCAGAGACGAGGGCGGTCAAAAACTGCCCCCCGGAGGCGTCGAAAACCGGTTGGGGGGCGATGATTTTTATGAGCGTGTGCTCGCCGGGGAAATGTCTGCGTTCGCTGCTAGCGACGACGACGGCGACGACGGCGTCTGCCGGGTCCCTGTCCGGGCTTCCGCTATAGCCATAGCTTTAGCCGAGATGGAGGAGGAGGAGGAGGGGGAGGAGGAGGAGGAGGAAGAGGAGGAGGAGGAGGAGGAGGAGGACGCCGACGACGACGACAACGATTACGGCGGCGGCGGCGGAGACGAAAACGGAGATCCGGAGGAGGAGGAGGAGGAGGAGGAGGAGAAGGGGGAGGGGGAGGAGGAGAAGGAGGAGGAGGAGGAGAAGGAGGAGGAGGCGGAGGAGGGGGGAGGAGGAGGAGAGGAGGAGATGAAGGAGGAGGAGGAAGGAGGAGGAGGAGGAGGAGGAGAAGGAGGAGGAGGAGGAGGAGGAGGAGGACGAGGAGGAGGAGGGCGCCGACGACGACGACGACGACGACGACGACGACGTCGACGGCGACGACCGGGACCAGGACGGGGACCGAGACCGGGACCGGGACCAGGACCGGGACCAGGACCGGGACGGGGACGGGGACGGGACCTCGGCGGGGGGCGATCCCGGTTCTCGGAGGCGGTGCGCGGAGCGCACGTCGCCGGCCCGGGAGTCGCGCTCATGGGATGACCGGGTGCAGGAGTGTTTGCTCGCAGAGCACGACGTGATCCATGAGGAGGTCGTCGATGATACCGCGCTGGAGGCGGCGGAGCGCGAGCAGAAAGCGGTCCGGAAAGCGTGCCGAGCGTCGTGCCGGCGGTCTCGTTGTGCGCGGCGGGAGGCGGAGTGGGCGCGGCCGGACGGAGGCGGCGGCCGAGCGGAACGGGCAGCTTGCTACCCGTGTGCTGCTCCCCGTCGTGCCGCGCCCGCTGTTGCGCGACGCGTCGCCAGAGCGGGCTTCGTCTGGGCGCAGCGCGCGGGGGGCGGCTTGCAAGAACGGGCGCGTGGAGCAGTTCCTGACCGCGCGCGCGGCACGTGCCGTCGACCCGGAGCAGCCGCCGGCGCGCGCTCTCCGCGCCGCTGCCGAGGCCGCGCCCGACGCGTCGTCGTGGACCGTGGGCGACGCGGCCCTGCGCGCTGCCTGCGTTCTCGTTGCCCTCGGCGTGTGCCCGCCACAAGAAGACAGCAGAGTGGTCATGACGAGGAAGGTCGCGGCGGCGCGCTGGTGGCGGCAGCGGGATGTGTTCGCGCGGGAGCTCCCGGACGCGCCCGAGCTGGCCGATCGTGCAGACGCGGTCGTCACCGCCAGGTGGTTCTGCTGCGCGCTCTACGGGCTCTCGGCGCGGACGTGCGGCGGCCGCCGCGTCTGTGCGCGCAGGTTCTCGCCGGGCGTCGGCATTGGCGGAGCGAAGTGCCGGGCGGTGCGGGAGTGCAAGGTCTTCGTCGGGGACATGGCCGTGCGCGCTGCCTGCGCCATGATCGCCCTCGGAGCGTGTCCGGCGGGGCTCAGCGGGGCGACGCAGGACCGCGCCGTGCCCATGTCTGTGGGTGCATTCGGTGCCGCGCGCCCGCCGCGCCCGCGGCCGCGCGGCGGACGCGGGCGGGGGAACCGCCGCGCGCGCGGGAGTTCTCCCGTCGAGTGGCGTGGGAAGTGCCTGCAGAGCGCGGTGGCTGAGCTCGTGGGGGGCGACGCCGCGGGGCATTTCGGCCGCGCGTGCCAGAACCACGAGGGTTCGGGCGCCTGTGGGTCGCTGGTGGAGCGCTGGAATCTTGAGGTCGTGGTCCAGCACTTGCGCTCCCGCATCCTGCACGTGCGCGTGTTCTCTGCGGAATCTGTGGAAGCGTTCGGAGCGCAGGAGGGAGGGCGCGTGGCGTGGTCGTTGGGGCACGCGACGGGTTTCTGCGCTGGTGCTCTGCTGTGGCTTGACGGCGGTCATGTGTGCGCGGTGGAGGAGTCGGTGGTATCTGGTGACGTGGAGTGGGGGGCAGCCGAGAGCGCGCCGTGGTGTCGCGTCGTCGCTCACGGGCGTTCGAGCTCGGCGTCGCGGTCGCCGCGCGCGGGTGCGGGGCGTGGCGCGCTGCGGGGCGGAGCGCCGAAGCGCCGTGCGGAGCAGGGTGCCGCAGGGGCGCCGGGGGCGCGCGGGGGCGCGCGCGACGGAGTGGACGCGGAGGTGTTGGCGCGGTTGACCCGGAATCAGTTGCATGAGCTGGCAACGCGATTGCGGGCGGAGGGCGACGAAGACGCGCCTTCCTCTCGGCAATGGGATGTTCATCAGCAGAAGCGGGTGCGATTGGAGGCCGATGCGCACAGGGCCGCGCTCGCGGCGCACCTCGGCATCGACATGGGCGGTGTGCAGCATGCTGGCGCGGAGGCGCGATCGCGGGACCACTCGGAGGAGATGCTGGGCGAGTTGGCGAGGCACGTGGAGGAGCACGACCGCTTGCCGCAGCAGAGGGATTCCGCTCTCGGAAAATGGGTTAATCACGTCAGTGCTGGGGAGGTGGTGCTGACCCCCGAGCGGCGCGCGCGGTTCGACGGGCTCGTGGACCGGCGGGAGGAGAGGCGCGCGCGCGCCCGCGCGATGCTGGACCGCATCGAGGAGCACGTGGAGGTGCTCGACGAGCTGCCGAAGCAGAAGGCGGCGGACGAGGAGGAGACGAAGCTTGCGCGGTGGATCAACAATGCCACCATTGGCCAGAACGAATTGGATGATGACAATCAGGAGAGGTTCGATCGTTTGGTGAACAGGCGCGCGTGGAAGCGGCGGACGGCGCAGGAGCGCGTGCTCGATGTGAAGGCGTTCGTGGAAAGGCACCGGCGAGGGCCGCAGCGCTTCGGTCACGACGACGATCCGCGGGAGCATCTGCTCGCGCGTTGGGTGGAGCTCGTCCGAGCGCGTGGCGTCGAGGGCCTCGACGAGCATTGGCGCGCGCAGCTGGAGGCGGCGCTGGACGCGGATCTCATTCAGGTCCAGGCGCTGGAGGCGTGGTGCGAGAAGAACCAGAGGATGCCGGTGGAGAAGGCGGAGGATGACGAGGAGCGCAGGCTGCGAACTTCATCGCGAACCACGAGCGGAAGGGCCGCGCGGCGTCCTTCAACGCGCCCGCGACCTTCGACGCGCTGCGGCAGAAGTACGCGCAGGCGGCCGCCGCGCGGCGCGATGCCGAGAGCAGGGGGGCGGAGGCGCGGGCGCTCGAGGCGCGGCGGCAGGAGCTGCTGCAGCGCGCGGCCGAGGAGGAGGAGGCCTGCGGGGAGGAGGAGGAGGAGGAGCAGGAGGAGGAGGACCCGGCCGACTGCCTCGCCGAGGAGCGGCGCGCGGAGGTCACGGCGGATATGTTCGCCAGGTTCCAGAGGGCAGACAGGGCGCTGGCTCGGCGGGTGAAGACCGCGCTCGTGGGCGCCCTGCTGGAGCACGTGGACGCGCTGCAGGGCGCCCCGCTCGGGCTCGACGTCTTCGTTGCCCTGGCCAAAGACAGGCGGGTCCGCGAAGCCATGGCCGCCCCGGCGGCCGAGGAGCCGCGCCGCGAGGCGCTCGGGGAGGAGGATGAGGAGGAGGAAGAAGAGGAGCAGGAGGAAGAGGAGCAGGAAGAGGAGGAGCAGGAGCAGGGGGAGCAGGAGGAGGAGCAGGGCGACGAGGAGCGGAGGGAGCAGGAGGAGGGGGACGCAGAGATGGCGGACGCGGAGGAGGAGCCGCGGGGCATGGCGGACGAGGAGGAGCTCCCCAGGGGCATCGACGAGGAGCACGAGGATTTCGTGCGGTACGTGCTGGCGACCTGCATGCTGTCGTATGAGCCCGTCGCGCCCAGGTTTTTCGCGGGGGAGGCCCCGGACGCGGAGCTGCAGCGGCAGGTGGCGGAGCTGGAGCGGCTGCGGGACGTCGCCCTGGGGCTCGACGCGGCCACGGCGCAGGACAACGTGGCGCGGTCGCAGGCGATCCGGCGCCTGCGCAGGGCCGACCCCGAGCTGCTGCGCCGCACGCCCGTGCCCAATTCGGACGTGCGGGAGCCCAGGGAGCAGTGGCAGCGCCTGCTCCAACGGCTCGAACAGGAGGGCGTGGAGCGCGAGGTCTGGGTCTGCTGCCGTCGCGAGCCGCTGCGCTGGCGCGCGCCGCTCCGCGACGACGGCAAGCCCGGGCCTGTCCGCGCGCCGCTGCTGCCGTCGCTGGACGCCGCCGAGGGCGAGGTCTGGAGGCCGGGGGAGGTGCGCGAGGCGACGCGCCAGGCGCGGTACGCAGAGCAGGCGCGGCTGGACGGCGCTCTTGGCGCCCCGGTGCACGGCAGCGTGCTCTTGCGCCTGCCCTCCGATTTCCTCTGCTACAAGTGCCAGCAGGATTTCGAGAGCGCGCGGGGGCTGACCGACGGAGAGGTCGATGGTTGGTGTAAGAGGTTGCATTTCGCGCCGAAGAAGCTGCCTAGCCAGGCGGTGATGAAGCGCGAGGCGGTGGAGGCGGAGCGCGCCCGCGCCAGGAAGCGCGCGCAGGCGGCCCGGTGCGCGGCGGGGGGGGAGAACGGATTCGCTGAGTTCCGTGGTCTGCTGCTGGAGGACGAGTGCTTCCACCAGGGCAACTGCGAAGCGAGCGTGCAGCTGGACCAGCGACACGCTCTGGAGCCGTGGTACCAGCGCGCGGGGCCCGACGGGAGCAGGCTGGCGCCCTGGCCGCGCGTCTTCGGTATCCCGAAAGCGTGGGCCGGCCCTGGCCGTGCGTTCTTCTCAGAGGCCGTGGAGTCGGGTTTCGCCGCCGACACGTTCCCCCAGGGGCGGCGCGGCTACTACACGGGCGAGCCGGGCGACGTGCCCGCGGAGCTCTGGCTGTTGCGGGCCTGGTGCCGCGCGCGCGGCGGCGTCGCTCGCATGGCGACGCCCTGGCCGCGCGCTTGCAGCAGCTCGAGGGCGACCGCGACATAATGTACAGGGTGGAGGCCGCCGAGGGCGCGCGGCGGTCCCCGAGTGGCGACCTGAAGCCGCCCGTGTACTTGGCGGACCTGAAGCCGCAGGCGATCCCCGAGTTGCCCGTCTGGCAGCAGCTCCTCAAGCTGAAGCCTCAGGCGGCGCGGCAGGTGGCGGCTTTCGTGCGCCGGGAGCGGGCGGGCGTGGGCTTGACGTGGAACCTCGCCGCGGGGCACTGGGACCTGGACCAGCAGCGCCTGCTCGCTGCGCTCGAGAGGGATCCCGCGTTGCTCGCCGCGGTGGAGAAGGACGACGCGGCCGCAAAGAATGAAAAGGACGTTCTGATTGCCCTCGACGATTTCCGTGCCCGTCACGGCGGTGTCTGGCCGGACGCGTTCGCCGATCGGCGCGGGGAGCCCGATTTCAAGGAAGCGAAGCTCGCGCGGGGTGTAGCAAGGGTGGCGACGAAGTATTCGCAGGAATTCGTGCGCATCTGGTTGGACCGGACATGCAGCCAATGGCTGCGGCTGGCGGGGTGCGGGGATGAGGTGGTGGGAGGAGGGGGCGGCGGCGACGACTCTTCCGGGGGCGACGGCGGCGGCGGCGGCGGGTCCTCTTCGGGCAGCGGTGCGAACGGTGGACCAGCGTCGGGGTCGGGCTCTGGTGCGCAGGGGCCGGGCGACGGTGGCGCGGGCGGCGACGGCGACGGGGGCGCGGGCGGGGGCGCGGGTCGGCTGCTCGGCGGCGGACCCCAGAGGCAAGCCCCCGAGGGCCCAGGGCCGCGGACTCGCGGGGCGGCGAGAAGGGACCAGGAGCGGTTGCAGCAGGAGCGGCTGCGGAAGGAAGAGGAGGAGCGTCTCAGAGGGAAGACAGTGAAGGCAGGGGACGTGGAGGTGAACGTGGCTCTGGATGACCCCCACGTGAGCGAGGAGGGCACCTTGCCGGCCTGGCTCCTGGACCCCGCGCCGTGCGTTGCTGGCAGGTGCGTCGCGCGCGTCTGGCACCCGCACCGGGGCGTGCACGTGCTCGGCATTCTTGCAAAGGCGAAGGGCAGTTCTGTGGGAGCCACGGCAGACCCGAGCAGCGACCTTTTGGGGAGTGGGACCCGGACCAGCGCCACAGTTCCCTGACGCGCGAGTGCCCAGAACGGTATGGCTTGGCCGTGAAGGAGGCGCGGAAGCGCGAGACGGATGCCGGCGGCGCCCCGCCCGCGCCGACCCCGGCCATCGCTGCCGCTCGCAAGGCGCGCGTGCCCAGGCTCCAGCCCGAGTATGTGGCCCTCCCGTGTGGCGAGCGCCGTCCTCTGCGGGCAATTAAAGAGGCCCCGGAGGCTCTCCCGCCGTTCCCGTGCCGCCTCTGCGACAAGAACTTCGCCACGCATGCCGGCTTCATGACGCACGTGCACGAAAAGCACCACGGGTGGCCGGAGTATAGGAAGCGCGTGTTCTACCTGGCCGAGCAGTGGCCCCAGCAGGACGACGACGTGCGGCCCGTGAGGCCCCAGGAGTGGCGGCAGTGCGTGGAGGCTTTCTCGGAGCACCTCGGCACGGGGTCTCACGACTGGCCGGCCTGCGCAGCGCCCGCCGATTCGGGGGAGGCCGCCGCCGCCGCTGCCGCGCCGGACGCGCCGCGCGCCTGGTGGAAGCCGCCAGGCGCGGACGGGGCCGTGCCGCCCGCGGGCGTGGACATGCCGCCCGTGGACTGGGACGCGCTGGGCGCTGCGCCGGCGGCGTCGGACGTCGAGGGGCCCGAGCCCGGGCAGAGTCGCCGCGCCGTGCGCTCGAGGGTCGCGTGCTGCGTCTGCGCTCGACTCCACTGGGCGGACGAGCTGCAGCGCGTGCACTTCTGGCAGCAGCCGGACGGCGCCGGGGAGCGTTCGCTGCTCTGCGACCAGGTGCCGAAGCCGCCCGCGCGCGCCGAGCTCGAGGCGGCGAGGGGAGAGGCATCCGAGGCCGCGGGCGCGCAGGCGCAGGCCATGCGCCTGACGCAGCGGCAGCGCGCCCACGCGCTGCTGGACCCGTCACGGTACCACGCTCGGTGGCGCTTCGTGCGCGAGGGCCCCAACGGCGTCGAGCGCCCGGGCGGCATCCCCCTCGAGGAGCTGGAGGCGTCCGCAGTGCGCGACCCTGGCCCAGACGGGAAGCTGTGGCTCTTGCACAAGAAGTGCTTCAATATTGCCAGGCGCCAGTCAGACGGGGTGCTCGTGGCCGACGCGAAGCAGAAGGTGCCCATCTGCGCAGGGTGTCACGGCGCGCTCTCCAAGAGGTTGCCCACGATGCCGCCCTGCGCGCTGGCCAACGATCTCTGGATCGGTCGGCTGCCACAGCCGCTGCGGAATCTCACGCTGGGCGCGAAGCTTCTGCTGCCCATCGCGCGGGGCATCGTGCGGCGGTTCAACTGCAAGGCCGACTCTGGTGAGTGGGCTCCGATCGACCAGAAGATCAAGGCGTACGTGGGGAACTTCGTGGCGTTCCCGCAGGCGGACGGCGGCCGGCAGGTGCAGTCGCTGCCGCCGCGGGAGAGCGACCTCGTCGAGTTCGTGCAGATTGTCTTCGCGGGGTCCGACCCCGCCACCCTGCAGAAGGCGCTATTGGAGGAGCTCGGCGTGCCCCTCGCCGATTTCAAGCGCGCTTACGAGTACCTCCGCGACGCGAACGAGCAGTGCGCCGCGGTGCGGTGGGACGAAGAGGCCGCGCAAAACTTTGCGGACCCCGAGGGCGACGGCGATGGCGACGGCTCCTCGCTCCTGGGCCTGCCTCGCTGTCTCGCGGCGTGCGTGGCCGTGGGGGATAAGGGCGGCGACGCTCGCCAGGAGGGCCCGGCCGATGCCGTGCAGCCCGGCGCGGGCTCGGCCCCGCCGAAGCGGACGAGTGCAGGCGCAGCGAGCGCGGAGGGCGAAGCGAACGCGGCGGCTGACGGCGGGGGCGAGGCAGGGGGCGGGTGCGGGGATCCCACCGGTGAGGACGCGGCTGGCTCTGGCGGGGAGGATTCAGAGGGCGACGAGGGCGAGGCTGGTGAGGGAGAGGGCGGCGAGGGTGTCGAGGAGGGCGAGTACTGCGCCGCCGTCGCGGACGCCGACATGCTGGCCGATCTGGACAAGCAGTGGCAGACCGTGCACCTCAGCCTCAAGAAGGCGGAGGTGATTGCGCGCGAGAAGCGGCGTGTGGAGGCACTGACGCGGCAGTTCGACGACATGGAGAATTTCCAGGACCGAGATTCCGACCTGCGCTTGGCGGAAGCCGCGAAAGAGGCCCACAAGGCTGCGAAGGCGCTCACCAACGGCAACAAGGAGGCGCTCACGAAGAAGCTGGAGCAGACGGAGCAGAAGATTCAGGCCACGCGGCCTCCTCCGGGAGTCGCCGGGAAGCGCGCGGCCGGTGGCGGCGGCGGCGGCGGCGGCGCGCCGGCCGGGGGCGCTGAGGGCGGGGGGGCGAGGCGCGCGGTGCGGGTCGTCGTGCCCACTGGAACCGAGCCTGTCAGCATGTTCTCTCCCGGTTTCTGGAGTGCTTTCGACCCCGTCGCGTTTCCCTACGGCGACGGCGTCTTCGGACTCGACAGGGAGGCGAAGTTGACGTACGACGAGTGGTGCTGGTGCCTCATGGCTCGCGAGGAGCTCGAGTACGAGGTCCCCGACGACGTCTCGGCGCCCGACGCTGCGCGGGCGCCCGCGCCCGACGCTGCGCGGGCGCCCGCCGCGTCTGAGTCGCCCGTGCCGCGCTGGCGTCGCCACGCGGACCTGCTCACGGCCCAGTATTGCCTCTGGCGCAGAAAGGCTATCATTCAGTCGGCTAGGTTATTCGTGCGCAAGCAGCGTCTGGGGAAAGCATCGCGGACCTCGCCGCACTGACGCCGGAGGATCTGGCGCAGGTCGTGGCCGTGCTCGGCAGGGGGGCGGGCATCAAGGAGGCCCTGGGCCTCGAGGGCTTGCCCCGGAACGTCAAGAGCGCGCTGCGCAGCATGCTGCTCAGCAACCGTGATGTCGTCGGGTCCGACGCGCACCGGACCACGCAGCGGCACATCAGTACCAGCTACACCCGGCTCTTCGGGCCTCCCCTGGTGTTCACGACGCCGAACATCGCGGACACTCGGAACCTGATGGTGTCCCTGATGTACAAGGGCGCCTCCGTACAGCGATGGCGGCTGCTGGAGGAGACTGCTCCTGTGATGCCCTCAACGCGGGACATGCTGCGGCGGGTGGCCGCTGACCCGGTGTCGCAGGCCATGGTCACGAACCTCTTGCTGGAACTGTTCCTGGAGCATGTCGTCGGCGTCACGCGGCAGCGCGGGGCCACGGGCGTCTCCGACGGCGTGGCCGCCACGGGGGCGTGTGGAGCGTTCGGGCTCGTCCGCGCGTTCTTCGGACCCGTGGAGACGCAGGGGCGCGGCGGCATCCATCCGCACATCCACCTGTGGCGCCTGCACCCGATGACCGGCGCGTTCCTCGCGAAGCTGCGCGCGGGGGACGTCGAAGGCCTCGAGGAGCGTCTGAGGAGGTGGAGGGAGGCCGTGCTCGCCAGGGTCGGCGCGTGCAGCTCGACGCGGCGGAGGAGGTGGGCCGGCAGCTGGGCTTGGACGGGCCGGACCGTCTGCCACCGCTTCCGCTCGGCCCGCGGGATCGACGTCTCGCGTTCGCGGACGGGAAGCGAGAGGAGAGCGACCTCCAATTGAAGTACGATACCATCGCTGGCGCCTCGCGTCGTCAGCTCGGGAAGTTGTGCAAGAGGGCGTACGAAGAGGGCCGCCGCTCCGTCCGTGCTGACAACCAACTGTCCACAGAAGAGCTGCGGAATCAGGTTGCGGCCATGATGAACGTCGATCTCGTGGAGGAGCGGGCGATGCTGGAGCAGCAGCCCGCAATAGAGGGTCCGCTCCGGCAGCGCCCGTTCGCGCCGCTGGCAGATCCAGAGCCCGATCCCCATGAGCAGCGGGCACAGTACCCGGCGGTATTTGGAGAGCCTCTCACGGGTGCGCACGTGACGCTGCAGCCGCAGTACCGCCGCAAGCCTGCGTACCGCGTGGTGCGCGCGGACGGCGCCGCGGCCATGCACTTTGCTGAGTGCCCGGGGGATGAGGCGCGGACCTGGGCGCGCTGCTTCGCGCGGGACGCGCGCAAGTGTATCATCCGTGGCCACCTGCACAGGTGCGGTCCCACGTGCTGGAAGCACAAGACGAACGACGATGTGCCTCAGCACTGCAAGGTGTGCCGGCTCGGCTTCTACCACGAGTACGAGACTGCGGTCTACAGCCACCCGTCCAGGAAGCGTCCTGCCGCCGCCTTCGTCTGGCGGCGCCTGCGCAAGGGGAAGGATTTGGTGCTTCCGGAAGATGCGAAGGTTCAGTACGCGTGCGGTCCGTTGGAGGAGGGGGAGTGGAACCCTCCTGGCGAGCGCCTGGATCTGGACGACGTTCCGGCTGAAGGCTACGGCCCGTGGCCGCACCGCTGCAACCGGTACGGCAGAGCTGGTCGCGTCGACGTGGTGCGGTACCACCCGTACCACGGGAGCACGAACCCTGTGGGCCAGGTGTGTCTGCGGAGCAACCTGGACGTCCAGTGCCTGGACCGCGTGGTGCTCGACCTGCCGGGCGACGACAGCGTCGGGGGCGCGCCCGCCAGCGACCCTGTTGTGCCGCCGCCTCCGGAGCCCGGTGCGTTCGCCGAGCCTGTCGGCGAGGCAATCGGACGCGCTGGCTGGCGCCGGGACTGGCGGCACCGGTTGCGACGAGGGCACCGGGCAGAGCGGAGGTTCCACGGGTTCCGGGGCGTCGGCCGCAGCGCAGGGCGGGGGCGGGGCGGCCGAGGGGGCGGCGCGCGCGGCTGCGGCGGGGGGCGGGCGCGTGCCCGTGGGGCGCCGCCTCGGCCTGCCCAGGGGAGGAGGTTTGCTCGGCGGGGCGCCGACCACGATGGACGATCCGAACGCGGGGGATATCTGGGGCTTCAGAGAAGAGGATGACGAGCCGTGGGATTTGGCCGATGCGTATGGCTTGGATCCGCCGCCTCCGCCGACGCCGGAAATCGAGGACATCGCTGGGTTCAGCGCGGCTTCGTGTTACGACGGCAGCCGGCCCGGGTTCGTGTTCAAGAAGGGGGAGCAGGGCCTGGGCTACTACAGCGACTGGCGCGCGGAGCGCGAGCTGCCAGAATCAGCCGTCGAGACAGAGCCGAGGTCGCGGGCGCCAGGCCGCGCCGCGTCGCGCGCGGCGGCGTCTGGCAGCCCTGCATCGAGCGCGCCCGCGTCGCCCGCCGCCGCCGCAGCTGCTGGCGCGAGCGGCAGCGGTCCGCCCGGCAGCCTGCGGGAGCACGTGTTGCACTCGCTGGAGGCCGTGTTCATGGACGCCATCAATATGGCGCACTACCAGACGGACTACACGACCAAGGCGGGGCCGATCGCGGGAGACCTCGGAGTGCTGCACGCGCAGAGCACCGGGTTGGAGTGGCTCCGACTCCAGCAGAAGGCGGAGCGGGAGGCGGATGAGGCGGCGGAGGCGGAGGGCGAGGAGGACGTCGACGGGGCCCGGGCCGCTGCTGCCGCTCGTCGCAGCGGCTGGGGCGGAGTGCTCGACTCTGCCAGGCGAACTGTCATCAAGCTCACGACCAGCTCGCACCGGGCGCTCCTGAAGAAGCTGCCCGAGATGATGTTTCAGATGCAGTATGGCCACGAGTGCTATTGCTCCCATGACACCTGGACTCTGTATTGCAAGGGGATCGTGGCGCTGGCGTTCCAGGCAAGCTCCGCCGTTCATCAGAAAAAGGACGACTTCTGGACCGACCCGCGCGCAGACCACATCGAGGTGGACCAGCCGGCCGCGGGAGAAGTGGACGGCGAGGGGGGCGGCGGTGTCATGGATGCGCTGGACGAGGCGCGCGCAACGCTGCACGCCCGTGTCGTCGACGGCGTTGTCGGGGAGGGCGCGGCTGCCGGTGCTGCTGGGGGGGGGCAGCCCGAGCAGGAGCAGCAGCAGGGTGTCGAATACAGCGCGCGGCTGGACCACGACATGAAGATGGACTGGCTGCATCGCGGCGACAGGGAGCCCCTGAAGTCCATGGGCATGTACCATTACGCCATGTACGTGTACACCGCGCAGGCCAACCCGCTCCACTTCGACCCGCAGGACTTCGAGACGTACGCGTTCGCGGACACGCACCCGGCCGCCGCCTCCCGAGTGCAGAAGCTCCGCGTCGGCGCGCCGTTCAGGGTGCCCAAGTTCTTCGGCTTCACGATGCCTTCGAAGGAGAAAGACCCAGAGGTGAACGCGCTGTTCAAGTCTGTGATTTTCCGTCCGTTGCAGCCGGCTGAGAAGGGGGCTGCGGCCTGGGCGCCCTACAGGGCCGGTGTCAACGCGGTCGGGAAGCATCGGCCTGCCTGGGAGGAGTGGTGGGCGAAGCAGGTGGCGTTGTCCAGGCAGTGCGAGGAGTGCGAGCGGCGAGCTGGAAAGTGGTTCACGATCGAGGACATTGATCTGAAACGCGGCTCAGAGGAGGGCCCGGGCCATTTTGCACAGCAACCCAGCGCCGCCGAGTTCATGGCACGCTGGACCGTCCAGGTCGCGACGAACCTCGACGTGGAGGCGGAGGCGAAAGGGCGGCCGCGAATCAAGATCCGTCCGGAGGCCAAGGATTTCGAGGAGTCTGCTGAGCTGCAGGCAGTGGGGAATCGGCCTGCCGGGGAGGCGGACGAGGAGGAGGGGGCGGGCGCCGGCGGCGGAGCGCCTGACGGTTTGGCTCAGGAGGTGGACGAGGGCGAGGCGGACGAAGCGTGGGCGGCGCACCGACAGATGCCCGCGTTCGCCGTGCCGGATAGCCAGGTGCCCGCGGTGGCCCAGTTGGAGCAGATTCGTGGGTCGTCGCAAAGCTTGGTCTATAAGAATATCTTCCTTGAGGGCTATGCGAAAGACCATAAGCCTCAGCCTGCTGCCGCGAGTACTGGAACGCAGACGGGCTTCTGCGGTCTCGACTTGGGCGACTCTCAGTTCGAGGAGGGCAAAGCACAGCAGAAGGAGGCGTTCCGATACAGGAAAAAGGGAGCTGAGGGCTTGCCTGGGGATGGCGACGGGCGGAGCGGCCTCGCGGGTTCGGCGCCTGCCGTGCTCGTGCCTGGTCGGCCGCCGCCGCCCGCGGTTGCCGGCGACGCGGAGCCTCCGCGGCGGGCGCGCGACATCGCGGAGGGGCTGTTTAACGAGTGGGCGACCAGGGCGGACAACCCCGTGACGTTCAATAAGGAGCAGAAGGCGGTGGTCGCCCTGGTCGTGGGCCAGGTGGAGGCCATCGTGGCATACCAGCAAGATGTGGACAGCGGAAAAAGCCCCAAGCCGGTGGAGCAGATGGCTCTCCTGCTGCACGGGGAGGGCGGGACGGGGAAGACGGAGGTGGTGAAACTGCTGCGACGTCTGCTCAACGAGGTGTTCGGCGCGGGATCGGAGATAGCCGTGGCCTCGTCGAACAGCGCTGCGCGCGTCATCGGGGGGGAGACGATCCACAGCGGCTTCGGGCTGAGCGGCCAGCAGGCCATGACCATCGCTAGGCTTTCGGGGCAGAAAGTCGATGACATCGTGGACCGCATGAACGACCTCAAGGCCGTCATCGTGGAGGAGGTGTCCATGGTGCCGCCCCAGCTTCTCGGCGCTGCATCGTTTCGCATGTGCAAAGCCCGTAAGGCTAAGTATAATTGCGATGTGAACCTGTACATGGCGCGGGGGCACATGTTCGGGAAGGTTCCGATTGTCATGTTCCTGGGGGATTTTTATCAGCTGGGGCCGGTGAGCGGCAAGGGCAGAAGGTCTTCCTTGCTGCAGCGTGAGTCGCCCGAGGCGCCGATTCACGTCCGCAATGGGCAGTCCATGTTCCTGGACGGTGTCACCCACGCTATGTTTCTGTACGAGACGCACCGCTTCAAGGACCGTCTCGTTACTCCGCACGCGCCCTGCCCTTTCATGCCCGGGTTCTTGAAGACCATGAGGCAGGGCAAGAAGTTTACGGCCGAGCAGAAAAGGGTGGTGCAAGGGTGGGTGGTCCGACCCGGTAAGAACGACAGGCGGCTGCAGGACCCCCATGTCAAGGACGGGTTCGAGATGGGCATCGCCTGGGAGGCCGTGCACAGGCAGATGCAGTATCGGGCCGTGCGAGAGGCCAGGGATAAAGGGCAGATGCTGCTGTACGTGCAGGCCGTGGACCTGCCTCCAAACAGGGACTTCGTTGAGGAGCATTACAAGGCCATGCTGCAGGTGCCGAACGTGAACAACACTGGTCACCTCATCGGCATGTGCCCGCTGTACATCGGCATGCGTATGCGGCTGAACGTGAAGTTGTCGGCGAAGCACCAGATCGTGCAGGGCGCCGTGGGGGTAGTCAAGGACGTGAGGTTCCACCCGCAGGAGTTCGAGACGCCGGACGCGGATTGGCGCGAAAAGAAGCTTCACGACGCCCACCGGCTCGGTTATTATCGATGCAAGCGTTTGCCGCGCGGTGTCCTCGTCGAGTTTGATGGCCTCAAGAAGGACTTTGGGTTCGGGCAAGGGGTCGTGCAGATCGCGCCGCACAGGGCGTCCTGGGAGTGGAACCATCACTACGACGACGATGGCGAGCGAAAGCTTCGGAAGGTGAAGGTTACGAGGTACCAGATCCCGTTGCTGCCAGAGAAAGTTCGCACCGTGCAGACTGCGCAGGGCCTGGGTATGGATGCGGCCACCATGGTGCTCCAGAAGCCCATCTGCCGCCCTGGGACATCCTGCAGCGGGGCCCGCCGCAGTACGTCCGCGAAGGGGTCCAACGCTTTGAGAAAAAGATGGGGGAGAGTTTCGAAATCGCGAAGCAATGGGCGCAGGATTACGGCTGGGACGTGGGGGATGGGCCCGCCGCACGGGGCGCCCAGGAGTCGAGCTCGGCGCCCGCGCCGCCGGCGGTGCCGCCGCCGTCGCCGCTGGGCCCGTCTCGTGACGCGGGGAGCTCGGCGGGCGTCGGTGAGGGGGCGGGCGACGACGACGACGACGGATCAGCTCCTTCGGACGGGGAGGCGGCCCCTGCGGCGTCTGTGCATACGCCTCTGCCCTCGCACGCGCTGCGCCCGGGCCAGGCTCTGACGGTGCCGCCGGCATACATTGCGCCGGACGCTGGGCCTGCGGGGCGGGGCAGGGGCCGCGGCCGCGGCGGCGACGCGACGGGGGCCGGAGATGCGGCGGCGGCATCGTCGACGGGGAGCGCTGTTTCGCGGGGGCGCGGGCGCGCGGGTGGCGGCCGCGGTGCAGGTAGGGGCGCCGTAGTGCCGAGGGATCTTTGGGGGGACATGTTTCGCACGGCGGCGACTGTTGGCGATGGTGCAGAGCCGCCAGAGCTGCTCCCGCTGGACCGGGATCTGTGCATGGCAGCCTACGGCGTGTCCCAGGAGGATGTCACCAGGGAGCTGCAGTGGCACTGCGGCCACGGCTCTGGCGTGGGCATCGCAAACCTCGGCAATACTTGCTTCGTGAGCGCAGTCGCGCAGGTGCTGCTGCGCCTGGCTCCCTTCCGTCGGCTTCTCCACGAGCACGGCCAGAATTGCCCTTTGAACACAGAAACTTGCCCGGTGTGTGCGCTCGGAGCTCAGGCCGCGGCTCTCTCTGTCCAGGGCGTGGGGGTCGACGCCGTCGCGCCGCTCGCTACTGCCGCGCGCGCGGGGCTTTTCGGTCAGCGAGAATTCACAGAATTCGATCAGCAAGGGAGACCGAAGCAATGCGACGCGTCAGAGTTCTTCCTGGCCGCCCTTCGTGCTGTCACCGAGGCTGGATATCAGGTACCGACACCGCATCACGGTGCGCGCACTGCGCTCCAGCAGCACGTTTGCGGCATTGCGTTGCGGCAGCGGAGGCGATGCGACGTGTGCCGGGCAAGTTCGGACACGGGGGTGATTGATTCGCGCTTGAAGCTGGTCCCTTCCGAATTGCTCGGCCCCGACCACCGGGGGGCCTGCGATCTGGAGGATTTGATCCGACTGGAATTGAGGCATATTGGCGGGCCAGGTCAAGGATGTCCGGCGCACGCACACCTCAGTCGTGCGCAGAGGGAGGCGGCCGGGGTCTGTCAAGGCATCAGGGTGTATACGGGCAATCGCTGGGAGCGATCGCCGCCGGTGCTCTTCGTGACCGTGGAGCGGGTGGTCACGCGCGCTGATCGGAGCGAGTGGTACGACAGACGCCCTGTGCGCTTTCCTCAGATTCTGCGGCCTGTGGATGCCGAGTGCGAGTACGATTTCTCTGGGGTCGTTGTGCATCAGGGCGAAAGCGCGAAGAGCGGCCATTATTATGCGTGTGCAGCCGTGGGTGTGAACGAATACGCCAAATTCGACGACGAAGCTGTTCAGCCCAGGACTTGGGCGCAGATTGCCAGAGACCACCAGGTGCACGTTGGCGCCTATGTGTTTGCGTATGTGCGCAGGGCGGGTCCGCGGGGCGGAGGCGGCGGGCGCGCGGCGGCGGGGTCTCCGGGGGGCGCCAGCGGCAGCGGTGGTGCGGGACCCTCTGGGGCGCCGCCGGCTCCGCCGACTGCGCCTCTCGGGCATGCAGGCGGGCGCGCGGCGGGGTCTGCGGGGAGCGGCGATGGCGGCGGCGGCGCTGCTTCCAGCGCCCCTGCCGCGCCGTCTGCGCCGCCGAGTGCGCCCGCCGGGCAGCAGGCGTCGGGGGGCGAGCCACCGGGCAAGCGGCGTCGGGCGGGTGGCGGGGATCCTGGCGCTGGCGACGGGGACCCCGGCGCTTCGGGGCAGCCGCAGCAGCCATTGCGCAGGGGCAAGAAGCGCGGGCTGTCCCCGCCGGCTCTGGGCAGCACGGGCGACGAGGACGACGACGCTGGCAGGGCCGCTGGCGTTCCGTCCGCGGACCCGGCTCCTGCTGGAGTCCAGCCAGGCGCGGGGGCGTCGCTCGCGGGGGACGAATGGCGTCGCTTTACGCCAGAAAACATTGACACCGCGAAGTGCATGGCTCGTACCTGGGCGGACGGAGCTGGCGGGCAATGCCGGAGCGCGCCAAAGCAGGGATGCGGGGATCTGTGCGGGCAGCATTTCAAGCAGCAGCACAAGGATGGTTGGCATGGGCGTGTGGACGGGCCCATCCCGGAGGGAAAGTTGAAGGTGTTCAAGGAGAAGAACGCAGGCAAGGCCCCGCGTGCGGCGCCCGCGGCTGAGGCTGGCGCGACTGGCGAGGGCGCGGGGCGGGCCGCGGTCGTCACGCGAGCAGGTGCTGGGTCTGCCAGCGGAAGCGGGCGGGGGGGGGCGGCGCGTGCAGAGGCGGCTCCGGGGGGAGGGCATGCAGGCAAGGCCCCGCGCGCGGCGCCCGCGGCCGAGGCTGGCGCGAGTGGCGCGCCCGCGGGGGGGCCCGCGGAGGGGCGACCGCCAAGGTGCCCGCCAGCGATGGCGTCGCCGCGAGGGCGCCGACAGGGGGCGGCGACGGTGCTGGAGGGGCTGGCGCGCCCAGTGCGGCTTCGGCCCTGTCGTCGGGCGAAGAGCGCGGGGAGCGTGGCAGCCGCGCGAGCACGCGGGATATCGCTGCCGCTGCTGCGGAGGATCGCGCGCGGCAGGAGGATCCTGATGAGAGGCGGCAGCGCCTGGCCATCGCCGAGCACAACCAGCGGCAGGACTTGATCGGCGAAGTCGTTGGAGCTTTCGTGGCGCGTCGGGAGGGCGTGCCCGTCGGAATTGGCAGGTGGACTGAGGAGAGGCTGCGACAGACGTTGCGCCGCCTGCGCGGGGGCGGAGATGACGAGCCAACGATCGTGGCGGTGTCGGACGCGGCTCTCTGAGAGCTGCGCCTCGTGTGCAGCGGCGCTCGCCGGCCCTGGGTGGGCCGTTGACAGAGCTCTGCCGTTCAAGCGCACCGGGCGCTTGGGCTGCCACTGGAGGTTGGCACGGGCGCCCTGTAGGCGCGTCCGTCTTGCATGTGTGTTCTTGTGTGCCTGTGTGCATGAGGATGTTTTGTCAGTGCGTGAGTGTGTGTGCGCTGGCGTGTGTTTGTGTTTGCCTGTGTGTCTGCTGGCGTGTGTGTGTGTAAGTGTGTGTGTGGGTGTCTTTGTGTCTGTGTGTTTGTGGCTCTGTTTGTGTGTCTGTCTGTGTGTCTGTCTGTGTGTCCGTGGGTATGTGTGTGTGTGTTTGTCTGTGTGTCTGTATGCATCTCTGTTTGTATCTCTTTTTGTGCGCGTGTCTGTTCGTGTGTGTGTGTGTGTAAGAGTGGGCGCGTGTGGATGTGAGTGTGCTCGAGCGTGTGTGTGTGTGTATCTGTGTGTGTGTCAGTGTGTTTGTGTGTGTCTGGTGTGTTTGCGTGTTTGTGTGTGTGTGTGTCCGCGGTGTGTGTGTGTGTGTGTATGATATGTGTTGTGTGTTTGTGTTTGCGCGTTTGCGCGTGGGTGTCGACCTTTGCGTGTGGATGTGTGTGTGTGTGTGCGTGTGTGTGGAGCATGCTTGCGTACGTGTGCGACACTGCGCGCTCCCTGAGGAAAAGTGCGTGTGTGCCCGTGTGCGTGCGTGTGTGTGTGTGTGGGCGCATGGCGCTGGCACCCCCGCCCCTTCCTGCCCCCCCCTCTCCCCCTCCACCCCTCTCCCCGGCGCTCCGCGAGGGCGGAGTGGCTGGAGTGGAGGGAGGGCCGGCCCCAAAATGGGGCGGTGCCTCCCCCCTCCGGAGCGCCGGCGGGGAGGGCGGGGGCGCGTGGGGGGGGCTTGGGGGCGCGGTGGAAGAGTGCGCTGACCAGTCGGGGAATGAGTCTGTCACCACGTTGTCGTCTGTGCGTGGTTATCCGTGGGTGTTCGCCATTGCGTCTGTGTGTGCGCTTGTGCGTGTGTGTGTATGTGTGTGTGTGTGGGGGTGGGTGGGTGGGTGGGTGGGGGGGGGGCGCGTGTGTCTCGTATGTGTGTGTGTGTGCCCCTGCGTGTGTCTGGGTGCACATGCGCGTGTGTGTGTGAGTGTGTGTGCGTTTGCGTGTGGACGTGTGTGCGCTCGTGTGTGTATGTGTGTATGTGTGCGTGTGTGTGGAGCATGCTGGCGTACGTGCGTGCTCTTGTGTATGTATGGATTTGAGTTTGTCCGTGTGTGTACGCGTGTGCGTGCTTATGCGCGTGTGCTTGCGTGTGTGATTGGTTCTTTGCTATCCTGCGTCTGTGTTCGTCTGCGCATGTGCCGCCGTCCGCGCGCCCCCTCCTCCCCCCTCGTCCCCCTCGGGCGCTCCGCGAGGGCGGAGTGGTTGGAGTGGAGGAAGGGCGGGCCACAGAATGGGGCGGTGCCTCCCCCCTCTGGAGCGCCGGCGGGGAGGGCGGGGGCGCTCCGTGCCCCCCGTGTGTGTATGTACTCTTGTGATCCGCGTGCGTGTGCGTGTCCGTGTGTGTGTGTGATATGTTGTGTGTTTGTGTGTGCGCGTTTGCGCGTGTGTGTAGACCTTTGCGTGTGGATGTGTGTCTGTGTGCGTGTGTGTGTATTTGTGCGTGTGTGTGGAGCATGCTGGCGTATGTGTGTTCTTGTGTATGTATGTGTGTTTGCGTGTTCGCGTTTGCGCGTGTGTGTGGACGTTCGCGTGTGGATGTGTGTGTGTGTGTGCGTGTGTATGTGTGTGTGTGTATGTGCGCATGTGTGTGGAACATGCTGGCGTACGTGTGTACTCTTGTGTATTAGTCTGTGTGTGTCCGTGTGTGCGTGCCTATGTGCGTGTGCTTGCTTGTGTGACTGCCTGTTTGCTATCCTGCGTCTGTGTTCGTCTGCGCATGTGCGTGTGCGCGTGCGCGCGCGGTGTGGTGCCGCCGTCCGCGCGCCCCCCCTCCCCCCTCCCCCCTCCCCCCCCGGCGCTCCGCGAGGGCGGAGTGGTTGGAGCGGAGGGAGGGCCGGCCCCAAAATAGGGCTCAAGGCTCAAGGCTCAAGGCGGCTGGATCCCACAGACCGTCTAGGGGGAGCGGTGCCGCGGGACGGCAGCGCGGGGGCCATTGCTGCCTCTTCGTGCACTTCGACTACCACCAGTTCGAGGCAAGCTAGGCCGCCTTTGTATTGTTGTTGCTGCAGTTGTCTCTTTTACTTTCCATTATTGTGCTGGAATCGTGTACTTGTGACTTTCGCCTGACGGACGGATCACGTATCTTTACTGAGCATATCAGAGTACCTCATCCAGTGTACTTGCGAAGACGGCGGGCTACGACTTTCGACAGCTCAACAAACGACGGAATAGGCAGCCAGAGGTATCAGACACACAGTGGCTCAACAGGTACGGTATTGCAGAACCCATCACAGAGGTCACAGACACACAGTGGCTCAACAAGTACAGTGCAGACAAAAACATGTTGCAGGCTGTACCAGTCGGTGAAGTGAAATCCTCTCAGGATAATATCTCTGCAACGGTCCCTTTTCCTGATGATCGCTCTGTTCGTGCACGTGTATCAGATGATGAGAGACAGGCAGAGGAGATGAGGAGACATAATGTGATTGCTAATGAAAAGAATGACAGCATTCGTTTATTGCTTGAAATGGGGTTTGCCAGCAAAGATAACCAGACAGCCATTCGACACACCCTCGACCAACACACGACCAGAATGGATGTGCAGCAGAAGGCCATTGACACTCTCGGAGACCGTCAGACTAAACTTGAGTCCATCGTTGCATCTATTCAGACGGCAGGGGCTCCCTCGGTGGCGTCTGGTCCAGGATCTGGCGGGGGTACAGGAGGGGCGACTGCGCAGCAGGCAGCACGTAACATGTGGCGCCCGACTTTCCTTGAGGTAAAGGGGTGGGTGAAGGACTGGCGGAACCCTGCTCTACGAAACCAACAAATGCTGACATATGATGATGGTATGCGTATTATTAAGAATATTGCCAACGTACTCAGTGAAGATGACAGGGCGTTACTCGACTCAGACAGGACGGAACGACTCAACTCAGGCCGGGTGATGTTCGGTAACATGAAGATGGCGGTGAAGGGGGGAGTAGAGGCAGACATCCTCTGGAGATGGAAAAAGTACCTCGATCAGATTGTGACACCTGTGCAGAATCGTACGCCCCCCCCCCCAGGTATCCAGCCGCCGTCGCCGCAACATCTCATCCAGGGAGTTTCTCAGCAGATTGACCCAACAACTCTGCGCTTCTCAGTGGACTGTGCACCATGGAAGCGACCACATGTCAAAGCTACGGGCCGTTTCATGGCCGTTATGCGTGCTCAGATCCCTACGGTCTCACTTCGGGCTGAGATTGGCCCCCCTGTCAGCACCATCTACTGTACCGTGAGTGGTCAGCGACCTTTCCCTCTGGGAGAATTTCGTGAAGGTACGGGCTGGCAGCTCTGGGATGATGCATGGAGGAATCTTGTGACGACTTATGGTGTGCAGACCACAAAGGATACATTGCTGACAGAATACAATCGTCAGTGAAAGAGAGCCCGACAGTTTTTCCAAGTAAAGGCTGCCACTTGGAACTGTCAGAGGGCTGGTGCTAAAAACTGCAGAGCGGCGGAGGTTATACACTGTTTGGCCCATGTCGGCCTGGCGGCGATTCAGGAGGGACAACATCTGATATCGAGTGAGTGCACACGTTTGGGGTTTAGTGTTTTCCCATCAAGGGATGGGAAGGCGGCCATTATGATGAACGGACAATGGAAGGGACAAATTCGGGATATTATCACTACACAATCTAGGCTGGTTGTGGCTGTCTTGGGAAAGAAAAACCACCCTATTATCTTTGCGAGCGTCTACCTACCTGATGAGAGTGCTAAAGATGCTGAGACTATATGTGACGAAACGATTGCTGAACTTACACGGATTATTAGAGAATGCAGTGGTAAATATAGGACTCCAAGCGTGGTTATCTCGGGGGACTTCAATGCGGAGCTCCCTGGGAACATCTGTGGGGAATTCAAGGGTATAAGATATGCTATCACGGGTGGTGGTGTGGATGGGAGGATGGTTTATTCGGAGGAGGGCACCAAGATCAGAGAGAGAGAGAGGATCAAACAAGACATGAGGAGGAGGATATTAGGTCTGCTCATGGAGTTCGGTTTGAAGGCTGCCAACACATTTCAAGATAGGTCTGTGACGTGGACAGGCTACGCGAGGGGGCGCGTGCCAGCCAGGTCCGCTGTGCTCGACTATATGTGCATACCGCTCCGCTGGGATATAGTGGACATGACGGTATCTTACGAGTTTCACCGAGGGGGTAAGCTGGCTACTAGCCGCTTGTCGGACCATGCGATGCTCGTTCTTTCCGCTAGAGACCACGGGAGTCCTGACAGATTTTGGAATGCATGTTACCGACCACGGGTGCAGTTGGTAGGCTATACACCGAGTACATGGTATGATGAGAATATCGCACGTACACAATGTGATGAGATGATGGAAAATATTCAGGATTTCCAGGGTGACGATGACGATGACAACTCGGGCCTCAAAGGGACCCCCAATGGTATACCTTACGAGACAAAGACCTGCGACGACGACGGTCCTGGATGTGGTACTCCTCGGGACTTTCGTGGTTTGGCTTCTGGACTCGTGAGCAGCTTTACACAGGGAGTTCATTTTCAGACCAGGGATGCCGCTCAAAAACCTCCGGTGCGACCGTCAGGACTCCGACCTTTACTTGAACGGCGTCGTGCACTTCCGCCTGGACTCAGTCCTGAGAGGCGTGAGCTGACACGTAAGCTCAACGCCCTGCGGAGACAATACCGCCGTGCTCGTCTGGAGTGGCAGATTCCGCCCGTGCGCAGACGTGTACGCAACACACTACACATTCTGGGAGGGACGGAGGATAGACAGCAATGGGAGAGGATCATACATCACACCTGTCAGGAGCAGTTCTCATCGCTAGAGGCACGTTCGGCCAACAGTCGCCTGCTACAGGAGCTGCGACGAGAGGCCAGCATGATGCCGGCCAGGCATCTACCTTTCAGCACGTTTTTACGTGCTCGGAGTCGGCTCCGATCGTCCAGGGCGACAGGACGTGATGGAGTGCCGTGCGAGATATTGAAGAAAATACCTTGGGCCTCTCTGAATAAGATACACACGTTATTTGATCAGGTCTTCAGGGGTTCTATTCCATACCCCGAAAGTTGGCGAGAGATCCTTGTTTGTGTGATGCCAAAGAAGAGTTTAACAAGTAACATGTCCGACTGCAGGTTCCTGTGCTTGCTCAATGCTATCGCACGTTGGTATGTTAGCACGCTTGTGTGTATGATCGAGGAGTCTGTGGAGTCTTCGGGTGTATTACGCCGTCTGGGTCTCTACGGTTTCCAGCGCAACCGCAAAACATTTGAAATCACTGCGGCCCTCAAAAACATGGGCCAACATGCGTCCAAATGGCGTGATCAAGAACTGCACGTTGCTATCTGTGATATACGTAGGGCCTTCGACCATGCCACTGTGGGGAAACTCCGAGAGGCCCTTCAATGGAGTCAGGTACCTCTGCAATTTCAGATACCACTTCTGGAGGCTGTGCTCTATGGGAGCTGTGAGGTCACAGGTGAGGGTCTAAGTATTCAGGGTTTCTCTTGGGATGTGAATATTAGGACTGGAGGTCCAGAAGGGCCACTGGCTTTCAATCTTATTGCTGCCCACATGTGGAGTGCGACGTTTCATACATGGGATGTCTTGGGATACGGTTACAGATGCGAGATTGTAGGGGAAAAATGGAGTACGACGGTTCAGCATACGGTCAACCACATGGTCTGGGCTGATAACGTGGTAGTACTGGCTCAAAGCGAATCACAACTGACCGAGATGTTTTCGCAGCTCACACACTCTCTTGTGCGACGCGGCATGGAATGGAAGCCCATTCAATCTGATGCTGCACCCATCCCGCTGCTTGGCGAATACCTTGTATTTGGACAGGATGTGAATTTTGAACAGGACGGTACGGTCTCACAGGTGCAAAATGTGGAGATCACCTCGACTACCAATGAATTTCAGACATTTCGGTTATCTCGTGTGACGTCCACGGTGCTCTTGGGTGTCTTCATTACCACTGACTATCGGGCACACTCTCATGAGGATCTGGCTTTCCGTCTCGATGCTGCAAGGAGAGGTTTCTATTCACAGAAGGCATACTACGGGGCCAGATGTGTACCTATAAATGCTAAGTTCCAGAGGTATACTGAAAGGATACAATCTCAGATACTGTACGGAGGAGAAAATATTACATTGAATGACAGCAGCCTCGAGGACATACACCGCTTCGAGGGACAGTGTTTACTTCAGATCGTGGCCACAAGGAGGTTACCAGACGAGTCCATTCAGGACTATGAGCTGCGAAGGAGGAGGAGATGCAGAACCTTATTTCAGGAGGCAGGTTTCATGCCACTGCCGCAGCGACTATTGCTAGCATGCTGGAATGTTGCCAAGGATTTGTCAAGTTTTATCCAGTCTTTGCCTGTGCATAACTGTCGCGATCGATGTTGGTACGACGCCAGATTTGGTATGATGGCTTTCCCAAAGCAGTGGGATATCATGCGTGACAGAGCTGCTGCATTTTTCCATGCACATGCTTCCACACGTATTCGTCGGGAGGAAGGGGATATGAGGAGGAGGAAAATGGGGAGGGAAGTGACGGCTCAGCGCACGTGGCAGTACCCGCTACAACAGTTCTTCGGTGATGACTGGTGGGACTGCATGCTGCACAGTGATTTTTACACGTGGGCTGTCGTGACGGCGGCCGAGCATATTCACAAGTACTTTCAGCCAGAACATAAGAGGGGATGTGGTAACAACTACGAGAAGGAGGAGGAGTTTGGCAATATTGGACATATGGAGGAGGAAAGTGAGCCCAAGAGAAGAAGGATGGAGGAGGAGGAGAACCTGAGACTCAGCAAACGTATTGCACTGTCGTACATGCGCGAGACGGTCTGGGATTTCACCACTCCTGGACTACCTCTGGAGATCTGCGGGGATAGCCTGCTGATTGTGTCGTGGATCAACGGTGTGTGGGCATGTGAACAGGTGGACTATCGCAAACGAGTCGCCAACTTGCAAGATCAGTTATACAATATATGTGTACAGGAGGGAGGGAGACCACCTATGAAGGGACGGGACATTGTGAAGCATATCTTTAGGGAAAACAATGAGAGAGCGGACACACTGACACATGAGGCCCGCGAGGGCCATACTTATATCAAAGAGTCGTACGATTCTATTTTTACTAACACGATGAATGTCGTTGCCATTCGGGGTGCCTGGGATGGTGGCGTCTCGGCCTTAGGAGTCGGGTGTGGTTGCTGGCTTGATATCGGGTTTCGGACAAATACTAACGACTGTGTTTGGACGGAGGTGTACAGAGAGGCCTGGTGTTTGAGCGATACATGCACTGTTACTCAAGCTGAACTGAGTGCCGCGGAACGGCTGCTCGCAGCCACAGCTCGTCTTTCGCGTGTATGCCGTCTCTTTTCATGTTGATGCCTGTGCTTGTTGCATATCTGTGCGCTTCGCGCTGTGTACTGTACAGGCTGAATTGTAACAGCTGACGCTGCCGTGTGGACACTGCGACTGGGCTCTGAGAGCCCGCTTCAGTCGACTCCAAGCCAAGCCTCCCCCCTCCGGAGCGCCGGCGGGGAGGGCGGGGGCGCGTGGGGGCGGCAGGGGAGCGCGGGGGGGGGGCGCTGAGGTGGCTGCGGTGCGTGCGTCATCGTGTGGTCGTCAGTGCGTGGGTTTCCCTGGATGCTTGCGTGTGCGTCTGTGTGCGTGGGTTGTACGTGCGTGTGTGTGTGTGTGTGCGTGTGTGCGTGTGAGTGTTTGTGTGTGCCCCCGTGTGTGTATGTGCATGTGTGATTGGTGTGCGTGTGCGCGTCCCTCTGTGTGTGTGTGTGAGATGTGCTGTGTGTTTGTGCGTGCGCGTTTGCGCGTGTGTGTTGACGTTTGCGTGTTGATGTGTTGCGTGTGCGTGTGTGTGTGTATGGGTGCGTGTGTGTGTGGAGCATGCTGGCGTATGTGTGCGTTCTTGTGTATGTATATGTGTTTGTATGTGTGTGTCCGTGTGTGCGTGCTTATGTGCGTATGCTCGTTTATGTAAGTGCCTCTTCGCTATCCGGTTTTGGACGCTTACAAGTTCTACCCCCCTCGCTCCCCCCTTCTCATGGGGGGAGGTTCCATGCTGGCGACCATGTTCCTTGGGCATCAACTATCGGTCCAGCTACCCCCCCTTCGCCCCCCCTTCGGAGGAAGGGGGGGGGGGTCTTGCAGACGGCTCTCGTGTTGGAATATCCGACGCGCAGCAGCCGCAGTTCTGGGCAGGTGGCTGAGGCCGTAGAGAACAGTGTCTGGGCGCGCCACGCGGCCCGTGTCGCCGCCGACCTGTGTCGTCGGCGGCGTCTGCGGTGGCCCCCACGCGCGCGTGCTGCGGGCCCGCTCAGGCGGGGTCCATCCAGGTGGCGGGCACGAAGTGCTCGGGCGTCAACGTGCCCGCGAGCTTGTAGTCGGCAGCGCGCTCCACGCGCGACAACGCCGTGTATCCCGCCGCGGGGCAGAACTGCTTGTCGAGCACGACGGTGATGTGCTTGAACTCATCGCCCTGCACCTGATTGGGTTGGCAGACGCAGCGCGTTCCATTCTGCCAGCGCTCGCCAGTGTGGGGCGCCCCGAACGCAGCACGAGAGGACTCGTCTCTCGCTCGCGTCGCGCTCGGGGTGTCCGACAAGCGAGCGCGCCGGCCAGGGGGAGGGCGCTGCCTCTGCCACCCCCCGTGCCCTTGCCTTGTGGATGGTGCTCGCGTAGCCGAGCCTGATGGGGAAGTGGCGCACGCTGCGGCCATCGACCTTCTTGTTGGTGTACTTGGTGATGGGCAGGAGCTGGTTCGTCTTAGTGCGGACGAGGAGCGTGCCGCCGTCGCCGTTCGGCGTGAACCTCTCGACCGTGCAGGCCATGCCGTTGACGTAGTCGTCCTCCTTGCGCACGTTCTGTGTGAGGTAGAGACGGGCACCTCTGTAGATCGGCACCTTGGCTGGAAGGGGCCTGCGGTCTTCGCGGAAGCCGTCCTTGGTGTAGTTCTCGGGGTTGATGTCGATGTCCCCGTCGATCACCGCGATGGGCCTGCGCCCCGCGAAGAGGCCATCCACGGCGAGGTTGTTGAGCTCCTCCGCTTTGTGGCGCGTGCACGTGACGATGACGGTCTCTGGATGCTCGTCGAGGTGGCGCTTGATGTCGTCCGCGTCGGGGTGCTCCCAGTTCCAGGCTTTGCGGCCGCGGCACATGCTCCTGAGCATTCTCTTGCTGGGCTTGTCCACGCGGAGCTTGTCGAGGACCTTGAGGAACTCGGGGTCCTTGCAGCGCCAGGCCTGGTGCAGGGTGATCACCCTGCACTTCTTCCAGGCGGCGCTCTCCTACGGGCGACCGTTCTTGACCGCGTCAATGGCGGGCAGCTGGTACTTGTCGCCCAGGATGACAAAGGCAGGGAGCTTCTGCGCCGCGGCCCACATCTTCATCAGCTTCTCGAAGTGGGGCATATCGAGGAGCGAGATCTCGTCGACCACGACCATGTCGTAGGAGCTCATGAGGTGCAGCGTCTCGGACTCGGGCTGGCCGAACTTGAAGGCCGCGTGGCAGGTGTCCACGCAGACGTTCTGGATGACGCGGAGGGCCTCCTTCATACGGCTCGCGAGCTGCGCCGTGGGCAGCGCGAAGAGGACCTGGGCGCCCTTCTCGCAGGCGCGGCGGATGCACTCCTTGACGACGGTGGTCTTGCCCGTGCCTGGCTTGCCAAGGACGATGGTCGGCGTGTTGTTCTGCCAGGCATCGTCGCCCGCTCTCTCGACCGCAGAGGCGCTGTCGCTGTGGTTATAGATGACGGCGCGGTCGACGGCCTTGTTGACGGCCTTCTCCACCTTCTTCTGCTGGGCGTTGAACTGCTGCGGGGCGGCGGGGCCAGCGCCCCCGCGGCGGCCGCTCGCCGCCGCCGCAGCCGCCGCGGCTGTCTCCTCCTCGGCGCGGTTGCGTGCGCCCGACAGGTACTCGTCCACCAGTTCCATCTGTCCGTGGACCATCTCTTGGACATCCTCGATGTGGTCGTCCGTGCTGGCCTCCTGCTTCATCTCGCTCCTGATCCTGTGGGGCAGCCTCCAGAAGTCGCGGAGCTCGACGGGCACGCGGTCGTGGTCGTCGCAGCGCCGCAGCGCCGTGGCGAACCAGCGGTACTTCTTGGGCACCAGGCGATCGACGTCCGCGTCCAGGAGCTCGGCCATGCTGTTCGAGAAAGGCACGTGCAGCGCCAGCCACTGGCCGAAGAACTTGTCGTTCAGGCGGTAGACGTGGTCGACACCGACGATCTTCTCGCCGTTCATCTGGTAGTCGTTGGTAAAGTCTGCGAGCGAGCCCACCTCGAGCGGGTCGATCTGCACCTGCGCGCTCATCTCCGCGTTGAGCTTCTCCTCGACGTGCCACTTGGCGAACGCGCGGAAGTCGTCGGCGCCTTGCTCCTCTCTCCCTGCAAAGGCCTGGAACTCCTTCTTCGTGGCGCCGACGCGGAACTTCTCGAAGGGCAGCTTGCCGCCCTCCTTGACGTATTTGGCGAATGCAACGACGAGCACCTCCTCGCGCCACGGCTTCTGAATCCAGTGGGCGATCTGGCCGTCGTCTCCAGTCTTCCGCAGGAACTCCAGCAGGGGCATGTCGGCGCGGCGCCAGGTGCGGCTGGCCGCGCAGTACTGTTCAACGTATGCGGGCGGCGTCTCCATGCCCGGCCAACGCGCCTGAATGTCGCGCTTGCCCCTGCTGACGGTGGAGACGTGCCACTGCTTGAAGTTCTGACCGTTGAGCTGGAGCCACATCTCGGGCTCGTAGGGGTGGTACTCGTTGACCATGCGGCGCGCCACCGAGGTCGCAGATCCCTCGTCGTTGAACCACTCGTCGAAGGAGGAGTCCGAGAATTTGGCTGCGTACTTCGCCACGTACTGAAGCAGCATGGACTCTCCGTCTGAAACCTGGAGGTCTTGGTGGCAAGGGAAGCCGTCCATGACGTCCACGAAGAAGGCGCGGTGGACGCCTTCGTCCCTGTCCTCCTCGGAGTGCTTCAGCTTGAGCGTGCCGTCCTCGTCGTTCCAGCCCTCGGGGCCGTCGTGGATGGGCCACTTCCAGTCCTCGTCGCGGTCCTTCTGCGAGCACTTGACCTTTCCCTTCAGCGCCAGGTCCCCCGCCACGGGTAGGCTCGCCTTGACGAACTGCTCCAACTTCGCGGCTTCGAGCTCGTCCGCGAAGATGAGGACATGCGCGTGGGGGCGGCCGCTGCCATGGTAGCGGAAGGTGCCCGCTTTGCGGCTCCCGTCCTGGAACTCGATGCGCGCGAAGACGACGAGTTTGATGGGTTTGCCGCCCTCGTCCTTGCTGCTCAGGATGTGCTTCTTCCACGCGCGGCCGCCCTGCCCCGTCTTCTTCTCACTCGTGCGATTCACGCCCGCGAGGAGCCCGTGCGTGATCTGGAGGAGCGCGTGCGTCATGTGGAGGCTCTCCGCTGCGGGGAGGTACATCCGCTTGCGCAGGCTCTTGGACATCTCGTCCTGAACCCATTCGTGGTAGGGCGCGAGGTACTCGTAGGGCGAGATGGTCCAGAAGATCTTCGGCATGCCCACCTGGCGGACCAGGTCGATCAGACCGTTGTGGACCTCCTTCCAGTAGAGCGGACTGAAGGAGTTGCCCTTCATGAGCACGCGCATGGGGACCTTGTCCCCGAGGCCGAGGTTCTTGCGACTGCCCAGCGTGCTCCACAGGTTCAGATCATAGACGTATTGCAGCAGCTCGAACGAGGTCCCGTAGCCGATGAGCGGCGACAGGACCTTTGCCATGAAGCTCTTCTTGATGCTGTGGCGCCCAGAGCCTTCTGCCTCGCCTGCATCATCCTCAGCCTCTTGGTCGCTGTCGCCGTCGGCTGCCTCGCTGCCAGAGTCAGAGGACTCGCCGTCGCCGTGCTCACTCTCGTGATCGCTGTCCTGCCTGTCGTGCGGGTCGCGGCCTGCGCTCGCGGACTGCGCGCCATCGTCGGAGCTCTCGGTGTTCGAGTCATCCTCGTCCTCTGCCGCAGCGCCGCGGCCGCCCTTCTTGCGGGCGCGCCGCTCCTCGCGGCGCTCGTCCGTGTAGCGCTCGTACGACTCGCACATCTTCTTCGTCCAATACAGGTGGGGCCAGATGGCGCACTCGAGACCGACCTACGGGCGGACTCTGGGAGCCCCTGTCGGTGTGCAGGAGGCAAGCCCATCGAGCCTCGAGCACACTGGAAAGTGTGTTCGGGGCAAGGTTGCTCCCTGTTGCCCGAGCGGGGTTACCTAGTCTGCCCTGTTGCGCCTGCTCGATTAAGTTGATCGGGCGCTTCCGCTGGCGCTCGTCGGGCTTGCGGCTCTTGCCGTCGAAGAACTTCTCGCGCTGCATCTTAAAGTCCCTGTAGCAGCTCTCCTTGCTGTCCATCAGGTAATCGTAGGCGGCCTTCGCCTTCTCGCGGTCCGCGTGCGGGACGTTCCTGAACTTCTTCTTCGGAGCGTGCTCCGACCAGGAGAAGCGGATCATCTTCACTTTCTTGCGGTAGCCGTTGGGTTTCCCCTTGGCGTCGTGGGACCGGACCACCGCGCCGACGTCCACGTCCAGCAGGCTCAGCGCACTGATGATCTCGGGCGTGAGGTCCTGCAGCGGCTTCGGGACGTCCTCGGGCTTCGGGACGTAGTGCTTGCGCTTCGCGTTGCAGAGCTTGCACTGCGACTTGGCCAGCTCGGGCTTGCGCTCGCGCCTGAGGTCCGCCTCGTAGAACTCGCGCGGCTGCATCGCTTGGCACTTCGGGCACATGCCCCAGGAGCCGCGGAGGCACCAGGCCTCCAAGGCCTTTGAGTAGTCGGAGTACTCCGCAGGCGGGAGGCCAGTCCCGTTGTCCAGGTGCGCATCCAGCTCCGCCCCAGAGGCGCGCTCGCGCCTCTCCGACCCAGGGAAGACCAGGTTTTTCGCGTACCGCTGGTCCTCGAGTACCTCCTGGCGGAACTTTCGTTTCTGCTTGCGGTCGGGCGGCTCCTGGGTGGTCTGCCGCTTCGCCTTGGCATCGGCCCAGTCCGCCACTTTCTTCTCGGCGGGCTTGCGGCCGCGCTTCGGCTGCCTGACGCGGTCCTCGGGGATCTCGAATCCGGCCTTCTCCACCCTCGCCTTGAAGAGGTCGTGCGGGGTCTTGTCTTCGAACTGGTGGAGCGCCCTCAGGTAGCGCATGGCGCCCGCCCTGCCCTTGACTGTCTTCACCTTCTCCGGGAGGGCATCGACGTCGCAGCAGAAACACTGTTTCTTCCCGCCGCGCCCCCGAAAGACCTTGGCGCCAGGAGTGGAGGCGGAGAACACGCAGTCCTGCTGGATGACCTCGTCGGAGCCCTCCTGCGGCTGCTCCCAGCCGATGCAGAAGTCAGACGAGCCGCGAGACCTTGCCGGCTTCTTCACCACTGGGCCCGCCGCCACGGCGTTGTCGATACCCGCGTCGACCTTCATCCTCGGCTGCTTGGGCGCCCTGGCGCCAGGCTGAGACGCCGGGCGTTTCTGCGGGTGCGGGGGCGGCGGCGGGGGCGGCGCGACAGCCGCGCCGGGCTGCTTTCCGCTCAGGCGGCGCCGCGCCGCCGCCGCTGCCATCGGCGCGGCGCTGGCTGGCCGCTTCCGCACGGCCGGCGCCATGTGCTCCGCCTCCAAATACTCAGCATCGACATCCGCCCTCATGATGTCGCGCGCGCCCTTGAACAGCTGGGAGATGCGCGGCGGCGGGCATCCGCGGGCCTGGAGGTCGGCACGAATGACTTCCTCAGCCTCCCCGCGGCGGAGCGCAGCGAGCACGTCAACCTGTCGGAATTTGGGCGGCATGGTCTCCCAGCTCGGTAGCGGCTGCTCGGTGCGGGGCGTGCTGGGCTGATAGTAAGGCAGCGCGAGGCGCTGGCACAGTTTTGCCTCGAGCCAGATGGCGACGGCAGGAAAGCAGGGGGCAAGAGCAGCGGCAGGGGGGCATCTCGAGCATTATACTCTGGAGCCAATCTGGGTGTGCCTGTGGCTTGGGAAAATCCTGGCTGGAGCTCACACACGGCATCCTCGGAGATGTGGCGGGTGGGGGAGCGCGAGGGGGCGGGTCCGGCGCCCCCTCGCATCTCATTTTGCTCCTGCGCTCTCCTGGGGTCTTCCTGGAGAGCGCAGAGAATTGGAAGGGGCAACATGATCGTTAGAGCAGCAGCAATTGCAGCAATGACAGCGACAGAAGGTGAGATATGGAGCAGGGGTAGCGCGTGCGCTTCCGAGGAAAATTCTGAACACGTTCTGGAGATTCTACGACACATAATGGCACTGATGGGGTTTGTGAAGTCCTGCGGGAAAACTCCGTGAGAGTGTCGCAACCTGACGAAACATTGTTTTGTCACTCGGCATCACAATGCCATGATACATTCTCTGCATCCGCCGCCACCAACCAGTTGCCTGGACTGTACCCCCAGGCCCATATCCGACGGTGGCGTTCAAGCCGAGCGCGCAGCTAGCGCCTCGGCTCCGCTGGGGCACGCCTCACTTCTTGTCCTCAGGCGCAGAAGCGGCTGCTCCTCCCGAAGCCGCGCCCTTCGCCGCAGCAGCTGGGAGAGCGCGGCCCGCCTCGCCCGTCACCTTCTCGCTGTCGACGTCCTCGGGCTCTTCTGCGATCTTCTTCGCGTCCTTCCACGCCAGGGCGTCGTCCGTCAGCTGCTTGATCTTGCCCAAGAAAATATTCACCGTTTCTTTGCGAGCCATCCTGACCAGCTTAGACACGGACGCGCACGTCGACGTGAGGCCAGCCGCCTCGGCCACATCCTCGGGCAGCGACTGCGCGATCCGCTTGAGTTCCTCGAGGTCGGGCTTGCCGTCGCACTGGATGACGCGGTTCTTCAAGGTCTGGATGTCGGAAGCGCCCCACGTCGACCAGGATTTCTCCGCGGGCGCGAGCTCTTCCTGGGACCCGCCCTCGTCCGCGAAGAGGTCCACGCTCTTCTCGCGGCTGCGTCCGCGCTTCTTCTCCTTCTTGCCGTCGCGAGAGCGACTCCGATTGCGCTTCCTCTTGTCCTTGTGCTTCTTCCGATCACTGTCGTACGACTTCTCGCGCTTCGTCTTGTCCTTCTTGTCCTTCTTGTCCTTCTTGTCCTTGGACCTGCTGCGGCTGCGGCCTCGGCTGGAGGACTTGTCGCGCTTCTTGTCCGTCCTCTTCTTCTTCTTCTTCTTCCTATCCTTCGAATTGCTGCTGTCGCTGGAGTCGCCGTCGGAGTCGGTGCTATTCGAGGAGCTCCCGCTGGTCGACTTCTCGGCGCTCTCTAGGTCCTCTCCGAAAGCGTAGCGCTTCTTCCGCACCGTCTTCTCCGCGGCCGCGGCAACGCCGTTGGCCAGCGCGGCGACCAGGTCGTCCATCTTCTGGCTCTTGATGAACTTGCGGATGCTCGCGGGCTGTTTCTCCGGCTCTGGGATCTTCTTGGACCACTCCTTCACAGAGGTCGTGAGCGCAATAAGCTCGATCCCAGTCATCGCTGCCATGTACAAGCGGGCGCCTTCATCGGCGAGACGACCAAGGACAGCCAGGCGCTCTGATGCCTTGTCCTTGCTCCCGAAGTGCTCGATGACGACCTTGGCGGCCTTCTCTGCGCTGCGCTTGTCCTCGAACTTCTCGAACGGCAAGTGCAGTGCGTCCACCGCCTTGAGGACATCCTTGTCGCAGAGTAGCTTCCGCGCCTCCCACAGCTTCAGCTTCGCGAGCTCGTCGCACTTCGGTTTCTCCGAGGATACGCATTGGAGCACTTCTTGCCCAGCGACGAGACCGGAGATCGCGTTCAGGAAACCCGAGGCCGGCACCTTCACGAGCTGCGACGACTCGTCGGTCACGATCTCGCGAGCCTTGTCCAGCGTGAAGTACTGGTGCGGCGGCTCATGGTCCGAGAGCACCGCATTACCATTCTCGTCTGGCCAGGGGCGCAGGCTGGCCTTCCCCATCATCTTCCAGAGGGGCACATTGTGGAGCTTGTTCGGGTCCTCCTTCTTTTTGCTGCCGCCCGAGTTCTGGCGCTTGCTCTTGGGCGCCATGGCAGAACTGAGCACTGTGACGCTGCTCGGTGCGGGGCGTGCTGGTCTGGTAGCAAGGCCGCTAGCGCGAGGCGCTGGCAGAGTTTCGCTTCGAGCCAGATGGCGACGGCGGGAAAGCAGAGCGCAGGAGCAGCTGCAGGGGGCATCGGATGTCGAGCGCTATAATCAGAGGCCAATCTGGGTCTGCCTGTGGCTTGGGAAAGTCCTGCCTGGAGATCGCAAATTGCACCCTCGAAGATTTGGCGGGTGGGGGGGCGCGAGGGGGCGGGTCTGGCGCCCCCTCGCATCTCAGTGTGCTCTACGGACTTCTCTGGTGCGCTCTCGCATCTCATTGTGCCCAGGCGCTCCGAGGCTCCCAGGCGCTCCCAGGTGCTCCCAAACGCTTTCAAGCGCTCCCAGGCGCTCCCAGGCGCTCCCAGGCGCTGCCCAGCGCTCCCCGGCGCTTCCATGCTTGTTTGGCCGGGCTGAGCGGGTAGGGGTGTCACGAGCGGGCCTGGCTTCTGGCCTGGCGCTCCCAGGCGCTCCCAAGCGCTGCCAGGCGCTCCCAAGCGCTCGCAGGCGCCCCCACGCGCTCCCAAGCGCTCCCAGGCGCTCCCAAGCGCCCCCAGGCGCTCCCAGGCGCTCCCAAGCGTTCCCAAGCGCTTCCAAGCGTCACCAGGCGCTCCCAGGCGCTCCCAGGCGCTGCCGAAGCGCTCCCAGGCGCTCCCATGCTTGTTTGGCCGGGCTGAGCGGGTAGGGGTGTCACGAGCGGGCCTGGCCTGGCCTGGCGCTCCCAGGCGCTCCCGGCGCTGCCTCCGTCCCGCCGTGATTTCGGTCTGCCGGGTCGCCCCCGTGATTTCGGTCGGCCAGATCGCCCACGCGCTCCCAAGCGTTCCCAGGCGCTCCCAGGCGCTCCCAGGCGCTCCCAGGCGCTCCCAAGCGCTCCCAAGCGCTCCCAAGCGTTGCACAGCGTTCCCCGGCGCTCCCAAGCGCTCCCAGGCGTCCCCAGGCGCTCCCAGGCGCTCCCAGGCGCTGCCCAGGCGCTCCCAGGCGCCCCCAAGCGCTCGCTCCCAAGCGCTGCCCAGGCGCCCCCAGGCGCTCCCAGGCGCTCCCGGCGCTCCCGGCGCTGCCTCCGTCCCGCCGTGATTTCGGTCTGCCGGGTCGCCGCCGTGATTTCAGTCTGCCAAATCGCTCAGGCGCTCCCAAGCGCTCCCAGGCTCTCCCAGACGCTCCCAGGCGCTCCCAAGCGCTCCCAGGCGCTCCCAGGCGCCTGCCCAGGCGCTCCCAGGCGCCCCCAGGCGCTCTCGGCGCTGCCTCCGTCCCGCCGTGATTTCGGTCTGCCGGGTCGCCCCCCTGATTTCAATCGGCCAGATCGCCCAGGCGCTCCCAAGCGCTCCCAGGCGCTCCCAGGCGCTCCCAGGCGCTCCCAAGCGCTCCCAAGCGCTCCCAAGCGCTCCCAGGCGTTGCTCAGCGTTCCCCGGCGCTCCCAGGCGCTCCCAGGCGTCCCCAGGCGCTCCCAGGCGCTCCCAGGCGCTGCCCAGACGACCCAGGCGCCCCCAGGCGCTCGCTCCCAAGCGCTGCCCAAGCGCTCCCAGGCGCCCCCAGGCGCTCCCGGCGCTGCCTCCGTCCCGCCGTGATTTCGGTCTGCCGGGTCGCCGCCGTGATTTCAATCTGCCAGATCGCCCAGGCGCTCCCAAGCGTTCCAAGGCGCTCCCAGGCGCTCCCAGGCGCTCCCAGGCGCTCCCAAGCGCTCCCAGGCGCTCCCAGGCGCTGCATAGCGTTCCCCGGCGCTCGAGAGAGGAGGCGGCGCCGCGCTGTACCGGGCGCTGTAACGAGCCTCGTTTCTATAGGCCGGTGGGTGGCCTCGGCGTTACCCTCACGCCATCGCATGCGAGCGGGCACGCATTCGGTGGCCCCCCCCCACCCACCGGCCTAAACGAATCTCGTTTAGGCCAGTGGGTGGCCTCGGCGTTACCCTCACGCCATCGCATGCGAGCGGGCACGCATTCGGTGGCCCTACCCCCACCCACCGGCCTAAACGAATCTCGTTTAGGCCGGTGGGTGGCCTCGGCGTTACCTTCGCGCCATCGCATGCGAGCGGGCGCGCAGTCGGTGCCCCCCCCACCCACCGGCCTAAACGAATCTCGTTTAGGCTGGTGGGTGGCTTCGGCGTTACCCTCACGCCATCGCATGCGAGCGGGCACGCATTCGGTGCCCCCCCCCACCGGCCTAAACGAATCTCGTTTAGGCCGTGGGTGGCCTCGGCGTTACCCTCACGCCATCGCATGCGAGCGGGCGCGCATTCGGTGGCCCCCCCCCACCCACCGGCCTAAACGAATCTCGTTTCGGCCGGTGGGTGCCTCGGCGTTGCCCTCGGTCGCTCATCGCATGCGAGCGGCACGCAAATCGGAGCACCCACCCCCACACACGGCCTAAACGAGAATTGCCCTACGCCGAAGGGTATAGGGGGGGGCACCAAAAATGCGCCACCCACAATGCGTGCCCGCACGCATCCGATGCGGGAGGGTAAACGCGCTTCAGAGCGTTACCTCACGCCAACGCATGCGAGCGGGCACGCATTTGGTCGCATTTGGTGCCCCCCCATCCCCCGGCGTAGGGCAATCTCGTTTAGGCCGGTGGGTGGCCTCGGCGTTACCCTCACGCCATCGCATGCGAGCGGGCACGCATTCGGTGGCCCCCCCCACCCACCGGCCTAAACGAGATTGCCCTTCGCCGGGGGATGGGGGGGCACCAAATGCGCCACCAAATGCGAGCAGGCACGCATTTGGTGGCGTTCCCTTCAGGCGTTCCCCTCAGGTGCGCCTGAGGGGAAGGCCACCAAATGCGTGCCCGCTCGCATGCGATGGCGTGAGGGTACCGCCTGAGCGCGTTACCCTTACGCCATCGCATGCGAGCGGGCACGCATCTGGTGACGTTCCCCTCGGGCGTTCCCCTCAGGTGCGCCTGAGGGGAAGGCCACCAAATGCGTGCCCGCTCGCATAGGTGGCCTTCCTTCCCTCGAGGACAGAAAGGAACGGCCCGAAGGGAACGCTCACCAAACTGCGATGCGATACCGCTACAGCGGGCAACGCATTCGGATCGTACGACCAGGAATCTCGCCGAGAGAAATACCGGGCAGGAGGAGGAGATAGCATGCGAGCGGCACGCAATTTGGTGCCCCCCCCCCCGCCCCCCCACCCCACCGGCCTAACCGAACGGCCAACCGGCCTAAACGAGATTCGTTTAGGCCGGTGGGTGGGGGTAGGGCCACCGAATGCGCGCCCGCTCGCATGCGATGGCGTGAGGGTAACGCCGAGGCCACCCACTGGCCTAAACGAGATTCGTTTAGGCCGGTGGGTGGGGGAGGCCACCGAATGCGTGCCCGCTCGCATGCGATGGCGTGAGGGTAACGCCGAGGCCACCCACCGGCCTAAACGAGATTCGTTTAGGCCGGTCGTGAGGGGGCGGGGGGGGGGGGCACGCCGAGGGGAACGCACAACCAAAAGCTTGCCCGCTCGCATGCGGAAGGCGAGAGGACATAACGCGCTCGGGTCTATTACCCTCGTCGCCGACGCATGCTAGCGGGCACGCATTTGTGGCGATCCCCTCATGCGCACCTCAGGGGAACGCCTGAAGGGAACGCCACCGAATGCGCGCCCCCCCCGCCCCCCCACCCACCGGCCTAAACGAACGGCCACCGGCCTAAACGAGATTCGTTTAGGCCGGTGGGTGGGGGGGGCCACCGAATGCGCGCCCGCTCGCATGCGATGGCGCGAGGGTAACGCCGAGGCCACCCACCGGCCTAAACGAGATTCGTTTAGGCCGGTGGGTGGGGGGGGGGCACCGAATGCGTGCCCGCTCGCATGCGATGGCGTGAGGGCAACGCCGAGGCCACCCACCGGCTTAATCGAGATGCGTTTAGGCCGGTGGGTGTGGGGGGGGGCACCGAATGCGCGCCCGCTCGCATGCGATGGCGTGAGGGTAACGCCGAGGCCACCCACCGGCCTAAACGAGATTCCTTTAGGCCGGGAGGAGCTCCCGCCTGAGACTTCCTCACAAATTACTCACAGACGAGGCTCCCGCTAACAAATTCTTCGAAATCTGGCCCGAGGAGCCCAACTGTAAAGACTGTTACAGGAATCCGATGACCCGCTCGAATTACCAACATGAGCTGCGGGACCCATATGGAGGGGCTCCCGCCTGAGACGTCCTCAGAAATTATTCACAGACGAGGCTCCCGATTGAGACGTCCTCCAAATTAAGGTCTGAGGAGCCCAAAAATGACGACAGTTACAGGACTCCGATGACCCGCTCGGATTACCAACATGAGCTGCGGGACCCATAGGGAGGGGGGCCCCCGCCTGAGACTTCCTTGCAATTCACTCATATACGAGGCTCCCGCTTGAGACTTCCTCCAAATTAAGGCCTGAGGAGCCCAAGCGTGACGACAGTTGCAGGACTCCGATGACCCGCTCGGATTACCAACATGAGCTGCGGGACCCATAGGGAGGGGGCCCCCGCCTGAGACTTCCTAGCAATTCTCTCACAAACGAGGCTCCCGCCTGACACTTCCTCCATCTTCAAGCTCGGGAGTGAGTGGTGACGATGTGATGAGTCGATGATGCTGGGCGATGATTGTGATGATGGGTGATGATGATGATGATGCTGATGAAGAAAATGATGATGGTGGTGATGATGATGATAATGCGTGGTCGAATGACGATAATGAATGTGTGAGTGTGTGTGTGTGGTTGAGTGAGTGAGTTATGGTGATGATGACGAGTGAGTGAGCGAGTGGGTGATGATGATGATGGTGATGATGATGATGATGACGATGATGATGATGATCAGTGTGCTGAGTGAGCGAGGGGAGGGGAGGGGAGCGTGTGTGTGTGTATGAGGTGGTCTTGCGCGGGGTGTCCAGAGAACACAAGAACCCCACTGTGGATGTGGGGGACACCTGGTTACGGCGCCCTAACGCCTCCTCGAGGGCGCGTTCGGGCGCCGTAGAAAAAAACGGTGCGCCGCAGGGGGTGCGGCGCACCGCTTTTTTAACGGCGCCCTAGCGCCCCCCTCCCCCCCCCCCTCCCTGAGCGCGCGCCCGCATAATGCGTGCGGGCGCGCGCGCGACGCGTCGGCCGACGCCTCAGGGGGCGTTGGGGCGCCATAAAAATAAACACAAAACGATGCGCCGCACCCTTCGGGCGCGAAATCCGCCCCCTTAGAGCGCAGGCTGGCTGAGCATCCGAACGCGTGTGGGGGGGGGGGTCACGCGCGCGACGGCACCCTCACGCTTCGGCCGACGCGTCGCGCGCGTCAAATAACGGCCCCCCCTCCCCCGATTCACCCTCACGCTCTCCCTCATTCGAGCGCGAGGGTGAATCGTGGGATGGGGGGGGGGTATTTGACGCGCGCGTCGGCACCCTCGCGCTTCGGCCGACGCGTCGCGCGCGTCAAATACCGGGGCCTCACCCGAGCGCGAGGGTAATCGGGGGATGGGGGGGGGTGGGGGGTATTGACGCACCGCGTCGGCGCCCTCTGCCATCGCCGACGCGTCGCGCGCGTCAAATTACAGGCCCTCCCCCCGTTCACCCTCACGCTCTCTCCCCTCACTCGAGCGTGAAGGTGAATGGGGGGGTGGGGGATGGGGGTGGTGGGCGTAAATTTGAACCGCGCCATCGACGTGCAAAAAACCCTCTAACCATCGGCCGACGCGTCGCGTGCGAGCGCGAGGGTGAATCGGGGGGAGGGGGGGGGGGGACGTTATTTGACGCACGCGACGGCACCCTCGCGCTTTGGCCGACGCGTCGCGCGCGTCAAATAGCCCCCCCCCCCTACCCCAATTCACCCCGAACGCTCTCCCTCACGTCGAAAAGCGTGAGGGTGAAGCGGGGGGGGGGGGGGGGGGGGGGGCGTTATTTGACGCACGCGACGGCGCCCTCACGCTTCGGCCGACGCGTCGAGCCCCCGCGCCTGCCCGGTTGGGCTCTGTCTGGCCCGGCGTCCTGCGCGGCGAGAGCGGCAGCCTGGTCTGCGAGAGCGCTCCCAGGACAGACGACGCCGCGCAGTGGACAACCTCTCTGCACGTGCGCGTCGATGACCCGCCGAACTGGCTCCACCCGACGGAACGTCTGCGCGACCGTATTCACGAAACGCGCGTCGTCCCAGTCGCGAATGCCTCGAGCGCCACAGCACCACTGCAGTTCACGCAGCACGCCCTCGCGGGCAGTTCCGCAGGCTTCCTTGCACAGTGCCCGGCCTGGCGGCAGCGGTCGCAGCAGCTCCGGCATGTGGCGCGGGTGGCGAGTGGGCAGCATGGCAGCCACCTTTTCCCGTTGGTCTCGCGAAGCCTTGGACGCGCTTCTGCGGCCCCCAGCACCGCGCCCGCGACCCGACGCCCTTGCGGCCGACGCCGCATCTGCGACCCCCGTCGTCAGATGGGCCGCGGCCCCTTCGCCCAGCAGGCCCTGCGTCCCGCGCAATGAGTGCTGGCAGGACTTTCAGGGGCATCTGGCCCAGGCGCAGCGCGTGCGAGGGCAGAGGCGTCTGCCCAGCTGCCGCAGAGGCCGCCTCCCCGTCCGCACGAGCTGCTCCAGCGGCGTCGTCGTCGCCCCTCGTTCACCGACGCCAGCTGAGCTTCCCGCGGCACGAGGCGGGCCCAGCGGCGACGCCCGCGGCACCGCCGGCGGGGCGGGCGCCAAGCTCGATTCCGGGGCAGCGGTCTCGCCACGCTGGGTCGCAGCGTGCACCTCCGCCGACTTTCGCAAATAAAGTCAACATCCCGAGAAAGACTCAGCCGAGCAGGTTCAATTGGGCACCCGCTGGTTCAGCGCAGGGAGCCTTGCCCCCACCTCCCCCCCACACTTTCTCCCATTGATCCCCCGCTTGCCCTTCTTCTTCCTGCTCCTCCTCCTCCTCCTTCGCCTCCTTCGGACCGCACATGTGCAAAGCCAGGGCACGCCTGCAACTTGTTTTGAGACGGCGTTCGTAATAACCTGAGGCCCTCGCTCGAGACACCCTCGAATCATAAGCTGCTAAACTCGCTCGCGACATCATTCGCCGCATTTTTGGAACTTGCAATTCCGGCCGAGACATCTTCGAACAACTGAGTATTGGAATCGTTTGTTTCAGACGCCTTCCAATAACAAATGACGCCCTCGTTAGAGACATCTTCGACACATCACCGACTGAGCTCGCCCACGAAATCTACCGAATCTCTGGAAATTGCAATTTCGTTTTTTTCCGAAACGGGATGGTGATGGGGTTTTGTGAGGCGGTGCTGAAAAAAGGAATAAGTGCAGAGCAAGCAACCGTTCACGCTGTCGTGGTAAGATCGCCGTGCGGGAAGCGTGTCCGTCGCTTGTTGCGGAGAGTTCGGGTCTGAAGGCGCACACGGAGGATCTTGCGCGAGGTTCGGACTTTCTGGAGTCGTTCTGGAGGCACCAGGAGTTATTTCGAAATCATCCCGAAGGGGAGGTGACTTGCGCCACCCACATGGGTGGTGTGCTTGCCACGCCACGTGCTCAGGCCAGCCCGTCCACGGCTCCAGATTGTGTTTTTGGGCTCGGGCACAGGGCTCTGGCGCTTCCGAGCATTGTTCCGCTGACCTTACCCCTTCCCGCACCATACATTCCCGTAGTAGTTACCATCGGCATTCACGATGACAAAGACTGGTATCGAAGACGCCTACGGCGAATCACCGCCCCCCATGCCGTCGTGGAGTCGCATCTGTGGCCGACCGTGGTGTCTAGAGCTTGGCCTAGATACCAGACATTTGGCGAACCGCCTTCGTTTATCCTTGTAGTTGTTAGGAATCTCAATGTCTCTGGCCGTTCCTGGAACACTGATTTCTCGAATTCTCGATCCAGCTTTTTCCGTTTCTTCCAACTACATTGTTGTTCCCAAGAGTTCCCGATTTCCTGCCATCCCGGTAAAAAAAACTTCGAACTACGCACGCCCGTTCCGTGCCTATTGGCGCTTTGGCGGATATCTCTGATAATGTTTCTGCTCACCAGCGTCGGTTCGGCGCTTACCACCGAGTGGGCTCAGACACACGCCAACTTTGGCGGAAACGATCACCAGGTCCGCGTCCACGACGAGACCACCGACTTGTGGCAGCAAGTGGGCTTCGACATACACGGGGAAGCGGATGGAGATCGCAGTGGGTTTTCGGTGTCTCTGAGCGCAGACGGCAATCGCGTTGCCATTGGTGCCAGGGGCAACAATGGCGCAGCTCAGTATGCTGGCCATGTCCGCGTCTATGAGTGGAATGGCAGTGGGTGGCAGCAGTTGGGGTCTGACATAGATGGGAACGGTTTCGACTCAACCTTTGGGTATTCGGTGTCTCTGAGCGCCGACGGCATGCGCCTCGCCGCTGGTGGTCCTAAAGCGGGTGGCAACGTTGGCTACGCGCAAGTCTACGAGTGGTCAGGCTCCGTGTGGCAGCAGATGGGCGCTGATTTTAATGGGAAGACAGGTGACACGGGAGACCAGCTTGGGGTCTCGGTGTCTCTGAGCGCGGACGGCGCTCGCCTCGCCATTGGTTCTCATCAAAGCGATGATGCGTATGTCAATGCTGGCCACGTTAGTGTCTACGCTTGGTCAGGTAGTGTGTGGCAGCAAGTGGGCGCCGACATCCACGGGGAAGCTGCGGGAGATCGTGCCGGGTCTTCGGTGTCCCTTAGCGCTGATGGCAGTCGCCTCGCCATTGGCGCTGTGTACCATTCTGGCACGCATGCTAACAATGGCTACGTCCGCGTCTTTGACTGGTCAGGCAGTGACTGGCAGCAGGTGGGCTTCCCCATCGAGGGGGAAGGTGCGTATGACTATCGAATAACGCCCTACGGCAATCAAACCGCGCCCCCCCTTTATTGGAAGCGCCTATAGTTGGCCGAACGTTTTAGGCCAGACTGCCAAGCAATCGACCCCGTGTACCCGAATCGGTTTGGAAAGCCTTCGGGGAACACGTGGGCATCTTGCAGGTCATCTTGGCCGTCTTGGAGGCCTCTTGGGCAAGCTTTGGGCGATCTTTGGGGCTTTTTGGGCCGTCTCGGGCCAGCTTCGAGCCAACTTCGGCCATCTTGGTGGGTTCCTGGCACGTCTGAAGCCGTCGGAAGCCGTTTGGTGGGCCTCTATGGGCCGACTTGGGGCCCGCTTGGAATGCTCCAGGGCCGTCTTGGAGGCCATCTTGGGCGTCTGGGAGGCCATCTTGGGCCCTCTTGGGCCCTCATGGCCATCTAGTAGGCACTAAAGAGTCCAACATGGGCTCTCTTGGGGGTCCTCTATGGCGATATATGGGGGCTTCCTTAGGCGTCTTGAGGCCGTCGGAGAGCCGAAAAGGGACAAAATTCCAAAGCCATACCAAAAACCAATGAAAATCAACGATTTCGGCCTCTTCGGGCCCTCCTGAGGACCTCTTGGAGGCCTCTTGGGCCGTCTGGGAGGCCTCTGGGGGGCCTCTTGGGCCGTCTTGGGCCGTCTTGGACTCTCTTGGGCCGTCTTGGAGGCCGTCTTTGACCATCTCGGGCGGACTTGGAGGCCATCTTGGGCCATCTTCGCGATTTTTTGAGGATGTCCCGAGCGAAACGGCCGTATTTTGGTAGCCGTCCCTTTTGGGCCTCTGGAGCATCTAGGGCCAAGTTTGGGTCAACAAAAGGCATTGACAGACGGATTTTGGGAAATTTGCGGGTGGCCGGCGGGACGGGCCGAAGCCCACTGGGGAGTTCTTTTAGAAACAGAACCAAAACCAAAACCTGAAACATCCAGCACGCCGTGCACCCCTGCAAGCAGGGGGCGGCGGATCTACTGGCCTTCGGCCTAACCCGCCACCGTGCCTGGGTGGTGGGTCAGAGGCCTCATTGTTGGTCGGAATTTCGTGGTTGGCATCTTTGGGGCTTCTGGGAAGCAGTTTCGAGGCTTCTTGAGGCCTCTAGATCTAGGGGGCAGTTTTTGGGTCTCTTGGGGCCTCTCGGGATCTTCTTGGGAGCTTCTCTGGGGCCTCTAGGGACCTCTGGGGCGCCTCTTCGGGACCACTCGGGGCCTCTTGGGCGCATCCCGAATTTGTTAGGTCGCAGGTATGGAATATTCGTTTCGTGGTCCCCGTGTTGGGCTTTCTTGGGGTCGTCTTGGGCCGTCTTGCCCCGCGCCCTTGGCCGTCTTGGGGCGGTCTCGGGGGCCTCTTCAGCCGTCCTGGAGCGTCGGAAATCCGATCACAAGACAGCTCGCCGCTTGGGCCCCGCCGCCAGCCCAGGCGGCGAGCATAAATCGGGCGTAGCCCAGCATGCATTTGGATGCCCACGCTTCGTCCTCATACTACTCGTTCTCTTCCCCGTCCTCCCCATCCTGATCCTCGTCGTCCTCCTCTTCCTCAGCCTCCTCGTCTTTCTCCTTCTGCTCCAGCTCCTCGTCGTCCGTCTCCTACTGGTTGCGCCATAAGTTGTGCCCTCGGCCGCCGACAATATCACCGTATCGGTTGCGCCATAGGTTGCGCCCTCGGCCGCCGAGAATTTAACCGTCTCCAATCGGTCGCGCCAAAGGCTGCGACCTCCGCCGCCGAGAATAAACCGACTCCCATGGGTTGCGACAAAGGTTGCGCGCTCGGCGACTGGGAAAACACCGTCTCTTTCCATCGCGTCACAGGTTGCACACTCCGTCGCCTAGAAAGAATACACCGTCCCCGATCGGTTGCGCCATAGGTTGCGCCTACGGCCGCCGAGCACCAAACCGTCTCCTGCTGGTAGCGCTGTAGGCTGCGCCCTCGGCCTTCGAGAGTTATGCCGACCTCCCGGTGTCGCCATAGGTTGCGCCTTCGGCCGCCGAAAAGAAAACCGTCGCGTCGCGTAACGAGTGCGACCAGTCAGTTCAGTTCAGTCAAGTCCAGTCCAGCCCAGTCCAGTCCAGTCTGATCCAGTCCAGTACAGTCAGTTTACTTCGCGAGAATTAAATTCGGGCCACGCCAGAAAACAAGCGCGAAGCCCCAAATCCTTCAAATCCACCATAATTATTTTAGCCTCTCGGGGTCCTCTTGTGAGGCCTCTCGGAGGCCGTCTTAGGAGGCCTTCCTTGGGCGTCCTGGAGAGATCGTTCGGCTTCTCGGGGCGCTCTTGTGCTGTCTCGGGGCTTGGGGCCCTCTGGGGCCCTAAGTGAGGCGGAGAGACGCGACAAGCCCGAGGGGACGGCGCCAAGGCTCAAGAGACGTGAGAATTCTAGGACTGAGGCTCAGGTGATTGGGCAAAGGACCTAAGGGCACGTCCAATCCGTGCCCAGAGGCACGGTGGCGGATTCGGGAAAAGTGTGTCTGGGGGGCGTCGGTGGCAGTCGCGTCGCCATTGGTGGTCAATATAACGATGGGGCAGGCTACAACAACGCTGGCCACGTCCGCGTGTATGATTGGTCAGGTAGTGAGTGGCAGCAGGTCGGCGCCGATATCGATGGGAAAGGTGAGAATGAACAGATCGGGCACTCGATTGCCTTCAGCGCCGACGGCAGTCGGCTCGCCATTGGTAGTCCTTACAGTTATGTTGGTGGTCTCGCTCGCGTCTATGATTGGTCAGGCAGTGAGTGGCGCATGGCGGGCCTCGACTTCAATGGAAATGCTGCAGAGGACCGATTTGGGCAATCGGTGTCTCTGAGCGCCACCGGCATGCGCCTCGCCACTGGTGCAGCAGGACCAGGATCCTACGTTCGCCTTTATGATTGGACAGGTGATCCTCCGACTCCTCCGACACCGCTACCCACTCCTCCGACACCGCTACCCACGGCGACTTCGCCAGCATCGGCCACTGGCGACCCCCACTTGCAAAATATTCATGGGGAGCGGTTCGACTTGATGAAGCCGGGCAAGCACATTCTGATCAACATCCCTCGTGGAACGAGTGCCGACAGTGCGATGCTTCGCGTGCAGGCTGACGCTCTCCGGCTGGGTAGAAATTGTGGCGATCTTTATTTCCATGAGTTGAACGTGACGGGGTCTTGGGCAGAGGCGAAACAAGCAGGAGGGTACCATTACGGTGTTTCGCAAAGAGATGGGCCGTCCTCAGAATGGGTTGCTGTTGGCAAGGTCGCCCTGAAAGTCGTGATCGCCCACACGGAGAGAGAGGTTCAGTATCTGAATCAACCTGCCTGCGGCAAGCCCCACCACCGTGCCTGTGCAGCAGCGCAGCGTGAAGAAGAATGAGCGTAGGAGGTCGAGTTCACGCTCCGCGGCTGGTCAGAGGGAGGTTTGAACTGAGGCGCGTCTTGATCTCGACCTCGCGTACATCTGCGCGGTAAGGAGGAGGAGGAGGGAGACGAGGAAGAGGAGGAGGAGGAGAAGGCTCTCTTGGGGTTTTCTCGGAGCCTCTTGGGAGCATCATGAACGCCTTTTGCAAGCCTCTTGGGCGCTTCCTGGGAGCTCTTGGAGTTTCTTGGAACCTACTGGGTCGTCTTAGCGGGCTCTTGGCCCATCCGACGTCTATCCTTTTCGTCCGCGCGGTAGGGGGGAGGTCGAGTTCACGCCCCGCTGCAGTTCAGCGAGTGGTCTGAATTGGGACTGCGGCAATCTCGGGAGCCTCTTGGGCAATCTTAGGGTCCTCTTGAATCGATGTTTGGGGCTCTCTTGGGGGCCTCTTGGGCTGTCTTGGAGCTATCTCGGAGGCCCCTTGAGCCATTCTTGGGCGCTCGGAAGCCAAATAGACGAGAGCCTCAAGATGTTTCAAACACATACGAGATATCGATGATTTTTGCCTGCTAAGGGCCTCTTGGGGGCCTCTTTGGGGCCTCTTGGCACCTCTTGGGCCGTTTCAGGGGGCTCTCAGCCCGTCTGGCGCCTTCGGAAGCAATCTTAAGTGTTTGTTTGGGCAATTCTTGACGCTTCGCGTATCCCCGCCAGCCCATCCAGAAACGATCAGCAGGGGAGGTGGTGAATCAGGGGCGGCTGGGAGCATGCAGTTGCGCGGCCGTCTTCAGAAAACAAGGATTACTAATAGCTGCCCGTATTGAAGTTTAAGATGGAAATCAGTGCAAGATGTGCCGCGGTGTTCCCCGTGGCAAGCGTCTCTGGTGCAGGTGGCTGTATCCACCCTGGGCCAGAAGAAACAAGGATCGCGCACTTAGCTTCCCGCAGCGAATCTTGGGCACGCGCTGATTTGTATCTTGAAATCGCGTACATCTTGAACTTGTTCTGCCTGTCTCGCGTACTGCTGCTGATGTCGTTGCTGGTGCTGCTGCTGCTGTTGATGCCGTTGCTGCTGCCGGTGCTGCTGCTTGTGGTGCTCTTTCGTGGCGGTGCTTCTGCTCGGGCCATCTTGGGGGTAGGAGGGGGAAGAGGATGAGGATGAAAACAAGGAGAAGGGAGGGGAGGAGGAGGAGGAGCAGGAATGCGGCACGAGGAGGATGAAGAGGAGGAGGGAGGAGGCAGGAAGGGAGGAAGGAAGGACGGAAGGAGGGGCGCTTCGATGACTCGTAAAGCAATTGTGGCGCCATCTTGGGGCCCTCTTGGGGCCTTCTTGGGGCCCTCTTGGGGCTCTTTTGGAAGGTCTTGGAGCCCTCTTGGGGCTCTCTGGGGAGGTCTGGAAAGCCTCTTGGGGCCGTCTTAGGCCACATTGATCAAAAATATAAGGGGTTCTAATTCGGATCGCCCCCCTCGGAGGCTCAAAATGCCCTCTTGGGGCCCTCTTGGCCCGCTCTAGGAGCGCTCTTGGGCGCTCTTGGGGCCGTCTTGGGGTCCTCTTGGACCCCTCTTGGAGCTATCTTGGGCCGTCTTGGGGCCATCTTGGGGCCGTCTTGGGGCCGTCTTGGGCCCTTTCGCTAAAAAACAGGGCGGCGTCAATTCCAACCCCCCCATCGGAGGCTCAAAAATGCCGTCATGGGGCCATCTTGGGCCGCTCTTGGAGCGCTCTTGGGCGCACTTGGGGCCGTCTTGGGGCTCTCTTAGGCCCCTCTTGGGGCTGTATTGGGCCATCTTGGGGCCATCTTGAGGCCTCAAGAGCCCATCGGAGGCGAAATAGCGAGAAGGCAAAACACATTGATTTTCTTTAGGTTTTTGAAGGATTTTGGCCTCTTGGGGGGATCCTTGGAGGCCTCGGAGGGCACTTGAAACCGTCTTGGGGCCGTCTTGAGGCCTCTTGGACGTGTGTCGGAGGCTGTCTTGACCCATCTACCGCTATCTTGGGCCATCTTGGCGGCAATCTTGGAGTCTCTGGGGCCCTCTTGGAGCCATCTTGGGCCATCTTGGACGCTGCTATCGGTCGGTCCCCCGCCCGTCCAGACGCAGGGAGGGGGGGAGGTAAACCTCCCGAGCAGGGAAAGGCAGGAGGTAGGAAAAGGAAACGCGCGAGACCACCTGCGCCCAGAGGGCTGGTGGGATTTTGGTGCCCTCTTGGAACGTTTTTGGGCCGTCTTCGGGCTCTCTTGGGAGCCTCTTGGGCGATCTTGGGGTCATCTTGGGCCGATTTGGGGCCCTCTTGGGGGCCTCTCGGGCTGTCTTGGAACTATCTTGGAGGCCTCTTGGGCCGTCTTGGGCGATCGGGAACCCAAACAGGCGAGAAGCTCGAAATCTTTCAAACATTTCTGGGGAATCAATGATTTGGGCCTCCTCAGGCTCTCTTGGAGGGCCTCGTGGAGCCCTCTTGGGCCGTCTTGAGGCCGTCTTGGGAGAATCTTGCGCCGTCTTGGGCCATCTTGGGCCGTCTTGATGTCGTCTTGGCTGGCTTGGAAGCCCTCTGATAAGCCATCTTGGCCGTTTGGTGGCCGAAAAGAGCGCCGGGGAGTGAATTTCAGGGGGGGCGATTTTCGAACCCGGCGCGTGGTGCAGGGGGGGGGTCGGCCCTAGAAACCATGAGAAAACCATCCTGAAGGCAGCAGAGGAGCATTCTAACACGCCCACTCCGTGCTTGCACGGTGGCGGATTTCTATGTGAAGCACTTAGGGCAAACGGGATTTGCTGTTGGAGGTCTGCTGGGTGAGGACGACCACGAGGATGCAAGTACTCCTTCAGAGCCGTGCGTCAAGCGCATGTCTCTGAAGAAGGACGCGCAGAGCATCTTTCCATTTTTCCCGGCAGCCTCAATCGCAGTGGCAAGCCTGGCGTGACCATGCGCGCTTTCTTCAGCCAAAGACAACGGTGCCGATCAATCGGCCTTTGCTGTTCTTCAGCACGTGCGTGCCTGCCCGTTCTGGCCACCGTGCGCACTTATCTTCTGTGTAGAAAAAGAATATCATGTGTTTCGCATTGCATGGTGACAAGCCAGATACCAGGAGCCGTTGCTTCGCCCAACCTGTCGGGGCTGGGTCCAGAAGGTTGTTCGCAGCGGTGGTCGTTCTTTCGATTCATGGGGTCGTTTTGGAGCCATCTGGGGGTCACTTTGAGGTCGTGCTCGGGTCATGCAGTCCTCTGGGGGGCGGGGGGGGGGCACTGGGTTTGTGGGCTTATCTTCAGGTTACGTTGGGATCACGTGGCCGACCGAGGGTCCATCGAGAACCGAGGGCCCGGGAGGGTGGGAGGGACAGGCAACGGGGATGTGCGCGGAGGAAGGGGGAGGACGGAGGACGGAGGAAACTGGATGGAGGTGTTTAGAAGTTGGTGCGTCCTCAACCCGCGCATTGGGATCCCCAGGGAAGGGGGAGGATGAGGGGGAGGAGGGATAGGGGAGAGGGGTAGGGGAGGAGTGGGGATGAGTTGAGGAGTTGGGAGGACTGGGAGGAGCTTTCAGGTGAAAGGCTAGAGAGAGGAAACGAGGATTTGGGATGGTTTCAGCGGGGTGTAGTGTGCTCTAGGGTGTTCTTGCGCGTTTAGGCGTCCTCAAACGGTCTCACGAGCTACATGGGAGGAGGGATTGGGAAGCGGGATGCTGGAAAAGCGAAGGGGAGTGGGAGAGGGGGATGGAGTAGTTCGGAGGAAGTGGGAGGAGTTGTGAGGAGTGGGAGGAGCTTTGCGGGGAGAGCGGAAGGGAGGGGGGGAGGCAAGAAGTCGGGGAGGGGGAGTGCTTCAGATGGGTTTTAAATTCATTTGCTGCGCTCTACGGTGTTCTTCGGTGTGTAGGCCTCCGCAAATCCTTTTCGGAACTCTAGGGGGTGGAGGGATGGGAAAAGGAGGTGTGGGGAGGAGGGAGGGGATTGGGAGAGTGGGGATGGAGGAGTTCGGAGGAGTGGCGAGGAATATGAGCTTTAGGGGAAGTTGGAGGGGAAATGGGAGAGGGATGGGGGAGGGGGGTCTTGCAGTTCCTTAGGGCAGTTTGATTTGCTTTGCGGTGGTTTGGAGCGTTTAGGCGTTCTGAGACGGTTTGGGGAGCTCCATGGGGGTGGCGGGATGGGGGAAGGGTAGGGCGAGGAGGGGAGGGGGAGGGGCGAAGCGGGGAGGAATTTGGGAGGATTGCAGAGGACCTCCGAGGAGTTGGGAGGATGTGGAGGACCGAGGAGAGGAGGTGAAGAGTTTCGGAAAATTCGGAGGAGTGAGGAGGACTGCGGAGGAGTGGTGGCCGATGTTGCGGCAAGAGGGGCGAGGATCGCTGGTCGCGGACGCGGGTCTGGAGCGCGGGACGTGGGCGTTGGTCGCAGGCGCTGGTCGCGAGCGCGGGTCGCAGGCGCGAGTCGTGGGCGTTGGTCGCTGGCGCTGGTCGCGAGCGCGGGTCGCGGGCGCGAGTCGCGGGTACGGGTCGTGGACGCGGGTCGCTTGTGCGAGGTGGGACTTGTCCTTCCATTTTGTCTTTCTTCTTTCTCTCGATTTTCTTGTTCTTGACGCTTCGCGTATCCCCACCAGCCCATCCAGAAACGATGCCCGGGCGAATTGAGGTGATCAGAGAAGTGAGGGAGCATACAGAGTAACAAAGGGTTGGGAAACCCGTCTTGCCCCAAGAGGGGGAGGATGGAGGAGGAATCGGATGAGGAGGAGGAGGAGGAAATGGAGGAGGAGGAGGAAAAGTGCGAGCAGGATGGCCAGAGGCTTCTTGAATGCCTCTCGGAGTCTCTTCGGATGTATCGTGGGGGCTTGTTGGAGGCCTCGTGGGGCGTCGTGTGGGCCTCTTGGCGGCCCCGGGGGCCTTTGGAGCGTCTTGGGTGCCTCGGGGAGCCTCTTGGGGCCTCTGAGGGTTCTCTTGGGAGCCTCTTGGCGGGCCTCTCTTGGGGGCCTCTGGGGGCCTCCTGGGCGCCTCTTGGGGCCCTCTTGGGGCGCTCTTGGGAGCCTTGGGGGGCGCCCTTGGAGCCATCTCGGAGGACATCGATCAAAAAAGAGAGGCTCCTTAATTTTTGACGCTTCGCGTGTCCCCACCAGTCCATCCAGAAACGATTACCAGGTGAGTAGGTCAATCAAGAACGTCTGGAAACACGCGGTCGCACAGTCGTGTTGGAATGGAAGCGTTCAAACGCGATGGGGAGGATCCTGGGCCAGAAACGAAAGACTAGAAATTGCTTCTTGCAGTAAAGTTCAAGATGGAAATCAGTGCAAGATGCGCCATGGTGTTCCCTGTAGTGCGCGCCTCTGGCGCAGGTTGCTGCATCTACGATCCCACGCCAGTGTTGCGCAGAGTAGAGTCGCATCTCGATGGGCATCCTTGATCTTAGCCCTCGCACTGATTTGTATCTTAAGCTCGCGTGCGTTTCGAAATTGCTCAGGTGCTGGTGCTGCTGCCGGTGCTGCTGCTAATGCTGCTGCTGTTGGTGCTATTGCTGGTGCTGGTGGTGGTGCTGTTGCTGGGGCCATATTGGGGGTAGGAGGAGAAAGAGGAGGATGACAAAACAGAGAAAGGAGGAGGAGGAGGAGGTCATCTTTGGGTATAGAGGGCCTTCTTGGGTCAGTTTTGGACTATCTTAAACGCTGCGATGAGCCTCTTGGAGCCAGCTCGAGGCTCTCCTGGACTCCCCGTGGTGTCTCTTGGGGCCTTCTTGGGGCCCCCATTTGTGAACCCAATTATGAAGTTGCCTCCTGCACCGCAACTGTTTTGGCTCGAGGGGCCCCTTGAGCCGCCTGTGGGCGGACATTTGCACCAGATTGCACGCTCCAGAGAGCTTGCATACAACCGAACATTCACCTTAGTGTGAATACTACTTTCTTGCAGAAGCCAAAGCTCTCTGGAGGCGCGTACTGTTAGCACCAGCGCAGGTCCGGAGCGGCGACGTGGCCCGTCAGTGCTGTAAAAGGAAAGATCATCACGGACCTATTCGATCATCCACGGATTGTTTGAGGAAGACCCAATACGGTATTAATATAACCACTGCCCATTTATCTACGCTATCGAGGTTGTCAAGATCACTGACGAACCCGCATTGGTAGCGGAGCACGGTCGGCTCCAAGATCAGCAGCTGGCACCATGTCGGACAACTATGCCAAGTACAGAGAGCACGAGAAGAACACGGTTCCCACGTGGGATGGTGACGTAGCGAGATTCCAGGAGTATAAGGAACGCGTCAAGTGGTACGTTGCGGGACTCTCGTTCAAAGACAAGGCCGTGGCTGGCGCGAGACTGGCAGCGGCACTCACGGGAGAAGCTTGGAAAGCACTCGAGGAAGTATCGGACGAAGGTCAACAATTTCTGGAAAAACGAGGTGGTCACAAGACCCTCCTCAAATTCTTAGATGAAACGCTTATGGACGAACCCATCCCCGAGGCCGCGAAGCACCTGAAGGAGCACCTGTTCACCACGCGGCGCGAGAATATCGAGGGGATGAAGGCTTATGCGCAGAGGAGTCGGATCGCTGCGGACAAGCTAGATCAGGGGTTTCGAAGGATCGAGGAAAAGGACCCCACCAACGTGAAAAAGCTTGAGAAGAAAGCGCGACCCGAGGAGAAACAGGAGTCCACGAAAGAAGAAGCTAGCGTGCTGGACCCTGAGGATGACGACGAGGCCAAGAGCTGGGACGACGTCGAAGGCGGACGCTGGACTGGGAGCTGGTGGTGCGCGAACAGCTGGTGGAGCAGTTTTTCCGGGTGGATACTCAAGTTCATAGTGGAATTGGCCGCGACAGACGGAGTCGCTCAAGGCGCACAGGAAAGCCACACTCAGAGAGAAGGCTACGGAAGCGCTGTGCTCGCTGATGGCGAGGTTCAATCTGAAAAAAGACGATGTCGACATCAAGGCGCTGAAGGAGGTTGCGATGGAGTTGCGTGAACCACTCAACCCTCCAGTGATGGCGGGGCGGTTGCTACTTCAGTGAGCTGGTCTCAACGCCCAGGAGCGAGCCGGCGTGCTATCCTCGGCCAGGAATTCCCTGAGCTTGAAGAACATCGAGGCGGCGCTGAGAAACCAGTGGGCAGACGTAGCTCTGAAGGAACACGACGCCCAGAATTGGAAAAGAGAGATGTTCCCTCACAAGCCGGGCAAGGGAAGGGCGCTCGGGATCTTCGACGGAAATTCCGACAACGCAGAGGAAACCGTTCTGGCAGGAGGGCCGGGTACAACGGAGACCGTTGGGGGTTCGAGTATATCGACGAGTTCGACGCGATTGACAGCTTGATCGACGGCTCCGACTACTACGACGCGATTTCAAAGAATATCGACAGCACGAATGACACCGACTCGAGTGACTGGGATTCCGACGAGTCAGACGGGGTCGAAGGAGGAAACTAATGGGGAGTCTACGAGTGGACCGAGGGGTTTCGAAACCACTGGAAGGACAGCCGAACCGAAACCTACCGATGTGCTGTTCGAGAAGAGTAAGGTCCCCGAAGTACCCGTGAGCCCCGATGCGGAGCGAGCCGACACGCCAGAAACGGAAAACGCACTATGCCGTGATCGTCGCTCTGGCTCAAATCGGAGAATCTCTGCAACATCCACAGGCTACCTGAGGCTACTGCAGAATGCCGGGAAGCGCTGCAGCTGCTGCAGCGGAGACGCCTGTGCCCAAGGAGAGGTACGAGAAGGGCCAGAAGCCAAGGGCCGCCCGCGGCGGTGGCAACAAGCCGCAGACGGCAAGTGGAGAGCGAGACGCCTCGCCGTCCACAAAGTCAACGGGGGGCTGGATAAAATGTGGACGCAGGACGATCATCGAGTGGATGAAGATCGACAGGGAGGATCCCAGTCTGGACTGGAAGCGCGCGGCCCGGTGGACCAGAGGGGCGACAGGTACCTCGGGAAGCCGTGCCGGGGAGATCACGACACGACGAATCCTCTGGGACGTCGCGCCAATCAGTACAAGGTGAGCTACAAGTGCGCGTGGTGCGATCTGAGGATGCTCTACATTCCTTGAGCCGCCCGCATCTAATGCCCCAGAGGCTTTTCTGTATGTTGTGGAGAAAGTTTGAAAAATAAGTACAATAATTCAAACGAAGAAATACAATTATTATTTTGTTTAGGGAATTTCCGGTGCTGGCAAGTTCCGGCAAGTTCGCTTTGTCGGAGAAAAAAGAATCTGCGAGACTTCAAGCGTATGATTAATTCCCCCGGGGGTTGCCGGCAAGTTCGGCTCGCCGGCGAAAAAATAATTTCTCGCCGGCGAAAAATTAATTTCCGGAATTCTCGGCGGTTTTTTTTCCGGATTTTCTTTTCCGGCCAGATTCTCCTTCTTACAGGGGGCATTAGCTGCGGGCGGCTCAATGCATTCCGAGGCACGGGGCGTCGGGCAAGCACCGTTCGAACGGGCCGCTCGGGAAGACAGGGGGCAAGATCGACATCGAGGAGATTACGAAGGAGAGGCGTCCGCGGGCATCGTCGAAGGAGAAACGCCCGCAGGAACCGCCGATACCGGAATGGTCCGACTCGGAGGACTCGTTCGAGAAGGAAGGCACCTCGGAGGAAGAGGAGACGCCGTGGGTTGACACGGGGAAGAAGCGTGCGACGATGCTTCAGGAAGTGGCATCATTCCGGCTACCAGGAAACTCCTCACAGAGCGCCGCCGGGAGCAATGCTCCAGGGGTGCCGGAGATGGGAGAGCGACTCCATGAGGGACAGCACCAAGAGGCCAGCGGCGACGCCAAGCCGAAGGAGGACCCCAAAGACCTCGCCTCAGGGCGGGGGCCCGGGCGATGTCTAAGTCAAGACACGTCCGGCCCTACGGAGGCCGGGCACGGCGTCGTCACGTTCGGGATTGACGCCGAGTACCCCAAGGAGGAGCTCACCATGATGGATTACACCTGGGTCATCGACCAGGGGAAGAATGCTAATGCCACCAATGACCTCTATGAGAAGACATTGTTCGAGTTTTGCACGGAAGAAGACAGCCAGCTCGGTCAGGTCGCGAGCGAGCGGGAGGACGCAAAGAATATTCGAACCACAAGGAAGAATGCGGACCTCAGCAAGAAGACCGGGTTGGACTATTCCCTCAAGATCGCCGACGAGAATCCAGGAGCGGACCTGTGGGGGAGCTTACCGTGCACGGCGGTCAGTGCTCTGCAGAACGGCTACGTTGGCCGGGCTGGGTCACAGCACTGGGCCAGGCTCGAGAACAAGCGACGGAACCTCAAGAAGATGGTAGACAACTTCATCCTGCTTGGCCGACTCGTCAAGGCTAATGGCGGAGACATTCACTTCGAATGGCCCCGGAGCTGTCATGGATGGAAGATGTTTCCGCAGCTAATGACGCTCTTTGGCGAAATGGGAATGGAAAAGGCAAATTTCGACGGTTGCCAAGTCGGCGTTACCAGTTGCCACGGCGCGCCCATCTACAAACCATGGACGGTATGGACGAGCAGGAAGAAGCTAGCCACGGCACTGCGAGGTAAACGGTGTCCGGATCCAGAGGGACACGGGCATGCGGACTGCCGTGGACGAGATGCGACTGGATCAGGACGATTTCCGAAACAACTCGCGAAGCTGATCTGGAAAAGCATCGTGGATCCGCCGAACCTTCTAGGCTTCGTCGGGGAGCTGAAGACGGAGGAGAAGGCGCTCGCAGGAACCAAGACGGAAATGTACGACACCGAAAAGGAAATATAATTCACAGCCGAGGAGCAGAGTGACTGGAGTCAGCTGGAACCGCTGAAGCAGAGTGAGCTGATGAAGGCAGCGATGCGTCTACATCGGAACACGGGACATCGACCTCCGAGAGTGATGGTCCGAATTCTACGACGACGCGGTGCCACAGCAGAAACCATTGCAGCGGTGAAGCAGATCAAGTGTAGCTCGTGTATCGAGAGCTAAGCGCCGAAGCCAAGACCAGCGGCAGTTCTGGGGCCCGCCAGGGATCTCTGGCGAGTGGTCGGAGTAGACGTGAAGGAGATCGTGGGCAAAGACGACATCAAGCGGAAGCACCTTGTGATTGTCGACGAGGCCAGCAAGTTCACTCCAGCTGTGAAGATATTCAGCTGCTCGAGCACTGAGTCCAGAAACTGCGCGACTAAGGAACTGTTGGAAGCTTTTCGAGCGCATTGGCCAGACAGATACGGAATGCCTGCCGTACTGCGTCAAGATCCAGAAGGAGCCTTCGTATCTCATGAATTCTTCGAGAGCATCTCTGGAGAAGGTGTGATACTGGATCCCTGCGCTACTCAGGCACACTGGCAGAACGGGATAGCCGAAAGAGCCATCAAGACAGTCTTCGACTGTGCGAGGTCCCTGCACAAGGATCGCGGCACAGACTTGGAGAGAGCGGCGCACCAGGCGGCGGAGGCTCACAATACTGTGGAGCGAGTCGACGGCTATTGTCCAAAGGCAGTGGGCATTCGGAAGAGACAAGAACTGGTCCGGGACACTTACCAAAGACGATGACCTGTACATAGTGAAGTGCTCAAACCAAAGCTACATGGAGAATTTGTCCAAACGTGTTCTAGCATCGAAGGTTATTGGAGATTGGATACTCAAGCAACAGCAGGCGAGATCGGCCGCAGCTAGAGAACATCGCGTGCAGCGATTTGTCCCAGGCATGCTGGTGTGTGTCTGGAGATGCGGCAAGATGGCGAACCACCACGCGCTGGAGAAGACACATGGAGTTGATCGTGGGAGATGGTTCGGACCCGGTACTGTGCTTGGAGTAGAGACGGTGCAAGCACATGGAGAGAACCCTCAACCCTCTCGGAAAGTGTGGGTGGTCATGGGAGCTCGGCTGTGGCGATGCGCCCCGGAACAACTTCGAGCAGCCAGCCCGCGCGAGGAGGACATCTTCACGGAGGAGAATGGAACACCTTGGACATTTGTCGAAGCGCTGAACCATCTTAACAAGGGCGAGGTGATCAGCGTGGACAAAGAAGACGTGCCGATGTACGAGGAGACGTATGCTCCGGAAGCGACCGCAAGGGCGCCAGACGACAGCGATCTCAAGGACTACTGGACTAAGGAAGAGTTCGAAGGAATAACAGCATATGTACGCGTGCATCTTCGGAGTCGGAAGACCCTGTTTGCTCCTGAAGGATACAAGGCCTCGATCGAGGGGGCGACGATGGAACGTGTCATCGTGGCGAAGTTCGAGGACGAATCCATGGAAACAGTCAGAGACGAGAACTGGAACGCACACAGGCAGACACAGAGATCCTTGAAGGGGCGCTGGACGGGGAACACATATTTCTTCCCCAGACAAAAGGGCACGGATGATCGGAAAGACGATCCTGCGACGGCCGAGAGAGAAATCATTCCAGATTCCTCAACCTCATCGGCTGGAGCAACGGGGTCGGGGGCGATGCCTCCGAACCGTTCGTTTACCACCAGGACCTGTCCATGAAGGTGATGCGACCGAGGCCGTGCGAGTTGCCGTCGAGGACCAGGACGATCCAGACCTGATGGTGGACACCAAGATAGGACCGACTCCCATCACGAACAATGAGGAGAGAGCGACTCCGAACAGGAGGGCCGAATCAGGAAAGAGAAGGAAGAATACTGACCTGTTCGAGAAGACGAAAAGGTGGATACGCATGAAGACACCCTACGGACCGTCATTAAGAGCTTTCGGCACGTTCTTTGATGACGAGGCTTCGGACTGGGACCAGCTCAGCTCGACTGGAGCGATTTTGACCTAAGTGCTTACGCGGCCAGTGAGCTGGCCGAGGACATTTCCATACCCGTTGGAACCGAGTTCATCGAGGTAGCTTTCGAAGCAACCGATGGAGAAGCACTTGGCAAACTCTGTCAACAACCTGAACGCTACGTGAGCAAGGCGATAAAGAAGGGCCAGACCGAAGCCAGTGTCAAGCACATGACGAGCGAACAGAAGCGTCTGATGAAGGCGGCGAAGCTTGTCGAAGTGCGCGACCGGATCGCGAACGACGTACTGGAAAGACTTCTGGCACATATTAAACCAAAGACCGAGGACGTGCTCAAGACCAGGTGGGTGCTGACGTGGAAGAAGGACGAGGCGACTGGGAGCAGCCGAGCAAAAGCCAGACTCGTGGTTCTTGGATACCAGGACCCCAGACTTGGTGAAGAACCGGTGGCATCACCAACGATGACGAGACGGGCAAGGAATATGATCTTCCAACTTGCAGCCATGGAGTCCTGGAGACTGAAGAAGGGCGACGTCAAGGCAGCTTTCCTACAAGGCAAGGGTCTCCCAGAGGACGAGCCTGTGTTCATAGCAGCCAATGAGGAGCTGGCGGAGGAACTGGGATTACCGCTGGGCGCACTGATGCGACTACGGAAAGCAGTATACGGTCTATGCCAAGCTCCAAAATCATGGTATGAAAGTGTGGATGCACTGATGGAGCAGCTCGGAGGACAACGATGCGTATCGGACCCATGTGTCAGGGTATTCAGCGATCAAGACGGAGTCTTCGGGATCGTAGGTACGCGCGTGGACGACTTCCTGATTACCGGCGACAACAGCAAGCGATGGTTGGAAATCGAAACAAAGCTGCAGAAAGCGTTTCGGTGGACACCCTGGGAAGGAGGAGAGTTCAAGCAGACTGGGCTGATGGTCAGTCAGGACACGTGTGGACGTATTACGATCCACCAGAAGGAATTTGTCGACAACATAAAGGATATCTAGATTTCCAGCGAGCGAAGAAAGCAGCGAACCGAGAAACTCACGGATAGCGAGATGACCGAATAACGTGGAGCTCTTGGTGAAATCCAGTGGGTAGCTACACAAACCCTGCCAAGATTTCAAGCGCTGTGCTCGATATTCCAGAGCAGCGGACCGCCGGCGACGGTGGAAACGCTCTTCGGTATAAACAAGTTGATTCGACAGATCAAGCTCGACACCAACTACACGCTGACTTTCGAGCCGTTCGAAGGAAAGGCGGTAGTTGTGGGATGGAGTGACGCAGCTTTGGCAAATCGACTTGATGGACTATCGACTGGAGGTTACGTCATCGGTATCGCTCCTGAAGAGATCCTAGAAGGAAAGCGCACACCCGTTGGCTGGCTATCTCACCGCAGTGGGAAACTCCAACGCGTTGCAAGGAGCTCGCTGGCAGCAGAAGTGCAGGCGCTGACTGTCGCAGAGGACGAGTTGTTTATGGTGCGAATGATGTGGGCAGAATTGAACGGATTCGTGTCGGACGTCGTCGCAGGAACAGCCAGCGCTGGACGAGAACTGAGACCGATGGTCGAAGGAGTTCGAGAGGTACGGGCATGGCTTTGCGTGGACGCGAAGCGCATCTACGACTGCCTCGCCAAGCAGGTTCAGATGCAGAGCCTAGCCGAGAAGCGGACCGCACTTGAGTTGATGGCGTTCGAGCGCTGCATCGAGGAAACTGGCCTGATTGTGCGATGGTGCCACTCGGAGGCCAACCTGAGCGACAGCTTGACGAAGGCTAGTGCCTATGGACCAATTGAACTCTACATGCGTACTGGTAGCTGGGTCCTTCTCTATGACGAGGAGCAGCTCAGTGCTAAGAAGCGAAAGGAGAGAGGCCTCACCAGATTCGAGACGAACAAGAACGATTTTGCCGGCCTCATCCGAGAAGCATTCAAAAACGCAGACATATCACTACCTGATGCGGCAGACGGAGGTGAAGAAGACGATAGGGATCAGGTTTGCGGCGAACCCCTTAAACAAAACGTCTGAGTGGGAAAGGACAGGCTGCGCTCTGTTAGGTGGCCCGCTCTTTAGTACATGGTGCCAGATGCCGCAGACGGCGCTGTGGATTTTTCTTAATCGTCAAAAGAACTGTTTGCCAATGAATGGCCCCTTCGACGCCGGTCGCGGTTGCAGAGGCAAGAAACATTTCCGGGGGGCGGCGTGCGGATGGTGCCGCGCCGCCCCCCGGACATGTTTGGGAGATCCCGGCGATGGCAGCCGCCGATGCGCTCCAGCAGCCTTGCGGCGACGGCGTCGTCCTTGGAGGCGCTCACGAAGCGCTGATGCCAGCCCCGCGTCAAGGGCTTGGCCTGGCTGTCCCGAACAAGCGCTTCCGCCGTGACGCGCAGGCCACGGACGTCCCAGGCGCGGCGCATGTGGATGCACGTGAAGGGCTTGCCACCCAAGTGGCACAAGAGGTCGTCCCACCTCGCGGGCAGCACCGTGCCCCGCAGATCCTCCGGGTCAGAGCTTGGCTGGGCCTTTGCGGCAGCCTGGCGCGCCGCCGTCACTCTACCCTTGGCACCAGAGCAGGCGATGATGATTAGGTCGCCAGCTCGGACCGTGAAGAAGCGGCCCTTCCCTACGGTGCACACAATCTTCTTGTCGCCGGCCGCCAAGTCATCCGCCCGTAGCTCTGTAACGCAGACGATCCAAGTCTGGCGCGGGACGGCTGCCTCTGCTGATGGCGCTGGCCCTGCCGCGGCGGCCTTTTCCTTTGGGGCATCGTTCTCATTCTTCTTGTCCGTCCTTACTTGCTGGCCGAAGAAGGTCCCATTGAAGTCCGACGATACCATGCCGTGCTCTTCACGGACGTGCTTCATCATATAGACGTACTTAAGACGTTGGCACCTGCTTTCGGGGAACCAGCCCGCGTAGGGCGGCCTGCTGTCCTTGTCGAATGGCGGCGGCGGCGCTGCGCCGGCCGAAGTGGCGCCCTCGGCCGCCGCGTTCTCGGCGGCTGGCGCCGAGGCAGCCGCGCTCGCCGCGCTCGCCGGCACCTCTAAGGGCTTCTTCTCGCCCCGAACAGCGTCGCCGAATAATGTCCCATCACAGTCAGACGCGCTCGCGCCCGGGTGATCCTCGCGGATGTGCTCCATCAGCTCACAGTACGTGTCTCGCTGGACGCCACAGTCGGGGAAGAAACACTCGAATGGCGGCGCGCTGGACGCGTCGAACGGAGGAATCGGGACCGCCCCTTTCTTCCCGCCACCGCGCAAACCTCCTGTCAGCATCGACGTGCACTCCTTGGCAATGCCGTAATCAACGATCAGGCAGTCGTCCTCGTCAAGCTCCTTGCGCCCGAGGAGAAGGCGCTGCATGCGGGCGGGGACGCGGTGCTTGTCTTCGATTTTATGTTTCGCGCCGCCGATTGTGTCGCTGGCCCTCAAGTCCAGCGCGACAGCGGTTCCCGCGAGCGCCCGCACAAATGCCTGAAATTCGTCCTCGGCCAGCGCCGCGCCGCGCGGGCTCAGCGACGTCAGAATCGCGGTGAGATTAAACGCGATCCATACCACGCGGCCGTGCCTAAGATCTGCCTGGCGCCCCCCCGTGACCCTCCGTGAATCCAGCGGGGTCACACTCCAGCGCGACCTTCGCGCCGCGTGTGAAGTAGGTGGGCATTGCGGGCGCCGCGCGATGGCCGCCCTGGTCCGCCTTTTGCTGCGAGCTCGTCGGGGCCGAGCAGCGCGGCGGGCAGCTCGAGCACCTCCGCGTCGCGTCGTCATGATCGTGCCCAAATCCCACAGTCACGCCCGACACGTCGAGGAACGTGTTCTTCACGGTGAGGAAGCTGTGTCGATGAACCAAGATGACAAAGTCTTACTATCAATCATGCTTCCGCTAGGCGCCTTGCGGCTGAAGCTGCTGTTCCGCGCTGAGCCAAGAGAAGGGCGGCGACGGCGACGCGCTGCCTCTGCCTCCTGCTGCTCCTCGTCCTCCGCGTCCACGTCCACGCCCTCCACGAAAATCCTCATCCTGCAGGCTGGATGGGAGGAGGGGGGGAGAGGAAGGTGCTCGTGGCCGGTCGGCCGGCGCAGCTGCCGCCGCGGCGTGCTGCGAAATGTCCCTGTCCCCGGCGTGCTGCGGGATGTCCTGGTTCGCCAGCCCGGCCGGCGTCTGGTTGCTCGTGTCGGGACGGGAGAGGGCCGGCAGCGCCGCCCTGCCTCCTCCGCCTCGTCCTCGTCGTCCTCGCCCTCCTCCTCGACCTCCTCGACGTCCTCCTCGTGCAGGCAGGAGGGGGGAGGAGGAGGGAGGGCCTGCTCGTGGCAGTGGTCTGCCCTGCCTCGCGGCCTGGTTGCTGCCGTGGCCCGCTTCCGGCGCGATGCCCACGAAGATGTCCCAGTAGCGCTTCAGGACCCGGTCCTTCAAGCGCAGGATGTTCAGGGCGAGCTTCCCCTGGCCCTTGGCGGCCGCGCGGTGCGCATCATGCGACTGGCCGTCAGGGGGGTCCCATTCGGCCCTCGTCCACCCATTGAGAAGAAGGGCGGACCGTTCGTGCTGAGGCAGATGCCCGCCGATGGTGGCCTCGTGGAGGCCCCGGCGCTGCCGCTCATGCTCGGTGGCGTCGCACCGCCACATCAAGTGCCACGTGGTCGCAGCACTGTGGCAGATGGGGCAGTCATGCGCCACTTCGTCCGTGACGTGGCTGAGGCGGTCTGGAGAAGGCTCGGCGCCAACACAGCATCGCCACCGCCACCTCTGCTCCGCGGCCGTCGGCGCCTCCTCCACGAAGCGCCGCAACGTCTTGACGTCCAAGCTCGGCACCTCGACCGGCACCTTCCTGGCGGTTATTCTGCAGGTCCGCATCGTGTGGGCCCGCCACGTCTCGCGAACGCAGTGGTCCAGAAAGCTCTTTGACACCTCCGCGAGGCGGAAGCCGTCACCGCCGAAGGCGACCTCGAAGGGCGACGGGCCGGGGTGCCAGCCCATGGTCTCCAGGACCCCGCGGACCCGGTCCAGCCAGCGCAGGCCGCTGCCGTCGCAGTGGTCCCACCGCGCCTCCACCGCGGGCCCCAAGTGGGTGCGGGCGACGCGTCTGAGCATGCTCACGGTGCTGGAGAGCGCGAGGCCGTCGGGCTCGAACTTCCAGGCCTTGTCCTTCATGCACCATGCCGCGCCCTTGTGGCGCCAGGCTGCGTGCCTGCGTCTGCTTTCCAGTGCCAACTCCATGGCAGACCGTGCGCGGGTCACGGTCTCCTTGGGGAACGAGCACCACGGCGCGTCCCACCGAATGCTGCCCGCCAGGGCCATGACGACCCGCTTCCTTGCCCTGCGCCCGAGGCGCGCTGCCTTGGCCACGGTGCGCAGCCGACGCAGCTTGTCGAGCAGGTTGGCCACCCGCGTCCTGGCTCGCGGGGCGGCCGCTGGCGGCTTCTGGCCAGTGAGATCCAGCCGCACGCCGAGCAAGTCGAGGTGGTCCTTGTGCTGGCCGCCGGCGACGTTCACCGCCGCCCTGTCCTGCTTGCTGTCGTCCTCCTTCTGGCCGCTCAGCTCGTCCAGGCGCCTGAGCAGGGCTTCGGCGCCGTCCAGGGTGTCCCTGTCGTTGGCGTAGGTGGTCCGGTCGTCCACGTAGGTGCCCATGCCCACATCGAAGACGGAGCAGACCTTGCGCGCGTGGGCGCCCGCCAGGATAGCTGCGCCGAGCGGAGAGGCGGGGTCGCCTTGTGCCAGGCCGCGCAGCACCAGGAGCAAGTCGCTGGCGTAGCCGCTCACCTTGACCACCGCGTCGCGGCGGACATTGTTCATGAAGAGGAGCACTGCGTCCTTTCGGTGCATGCCGAAGAGCACGGCAACCTCGACCACGAGCTCCGGCTGGATCCGCGTGAAGCAGTTCGAGAGGTCGCTCTGGCGAATGTGCAGCGGGGTGCCCTCGTGGGCGGCCTTTTCGATAGCGAGGTCCACCGTGAGCAGGATCTCGTGCGCATCCGTGGGCTGGACCTGGCTGGCCCACTGCTTGTACTTGCTGACAGCGACCCTGCTGATGGCCCGGGCGACAGACTGGGCGACGCCAATAGGCCGCAAGTCGGGCTTGTCACTGGTCTTTGGGATCATGGTCACCTCCTGCGCCTTGAGGGCCGCGGGCCAAGTCCCCGTGTCTCTGATGGCGTTTGCCAGGTCTGCCAGGAGGTCCAGCACGATGCCAGGGGCCTGTGCGAGCTGCTCTGCTTTGATTTGCCCGGGGCCCGCCGCAGTGCCGGCGGTCTTTCGGAGGGCGGCCCGGAGCTCCGGCGCCTCGAACATCCAGCCAATGTCCGGCGGCTCCACGAGCTCGACAACGTCCCTCACCTCCCGGAGGTAGTCGCCGATCTGGTGCTGCTCCAGACGCGGGTGCTGCTTCTTCTTCCACTGTCGCACAGCTGCCGCGACGATGGCCTTGGGGTCGGCCGTGGGCCGGCCACGCTGGTCTGAGGCCGCCTTCACAGAGAGCGGGGGCCTGTCGGCCACGTACCGGAAAGTTGCCTTGAGGTCTCCAGCCTGCTGCCGCTCCCTCCACGCCGCGAGCCGGCGCTGCTTGTTCTCCTCGGCCAGCTGCTGGAGCTTCGCGAGGATCGTTGTGCGGAGCGCTGCCAAATCCTCGCCGTCGGCCGCGGTGCCCTCGCCCAGGACGCCGTCGTCGACGAGGCTCTGTACCCCGCTGCGGATATTGCCAAAGAGGGAGAGGCCGTCGGAGCCGGCCCGAGGCCCTTCGAGGGCGTGGTGGACACGCCGGAGCAGCCTGTGGAGACGTCTCTCGACCACCGTCTGCCGTTGTCCGTCTGGGCCCTTGCAGACCCGTTCCCAGCGCTTGAGCACGGTGCCGTGTTTGCGCCGATGCCTGTTGCCCGGGACGCCGGCGGAGTCCTCGAGCATGTCGCACCAGAGGGCCCACATAGCTTCCACATCCTGGCGGGCCGCTGCAGCGTCCCACTCGTCTCTGCGCTTGTCCATGGCCTGGGAGAAGGTCTCGTCCCAGTCCTCCGTCGCGAGCGGCGGGTTGAGCTCGTCGAACTTGACCACGGTCTGCACCTGCGTCCGGAGCTCCCGCCAGAGCTCAAAAACGATCGCGTCGTGGTCGCTAATGGCCGTGTCCGTGGCGAAGGTCTGGGCCTCCAGCTGCTGCAAGCAGGCGAAGTCCAGGAGCCTCTCCCCGTGGGTGGTAATGTCCTGAATGTCCAGCATCTCGTGGCAGTAGTTC
>CAUYUJ010019841.1:95429-169781 GCA_963575745.1 Prorocentrum cordatum | reverse complement strand
CCCGCGAGGGGGGTCGCACCCGCCAGGGGGGTCGCACCCTCCAAGGGGGGTTGCACCCGCCAGGGGGGTCGCACCCGCGAGGGGGGTTGCACCCGCCAGGGGGGTCGCACCCGCCAGGGGGGTCGCGCCCGCCAGGGGGGTTGCACCCGCCAGGGGGGTTGCGCCCGCCAGAGGGGGTTGCACCCGCCAGGGGGGTCGCACCCGCCAGGGGGGTCGCAGCGAGGGGGGTTGCGCCCGCCAGGGGGGTCGCACCCGCGAGGGGGGTCGCACCCGCGAGGGGGGTGGCGCCCGCGAGGGGGGTCGCACCCGCGAGGGGGGTCGCACCCGCGAGGGGGGTCGCGCCCGCCAGGGGGGTCGCACCCGCCAGGGGGGTCGCACCCGCGGGGGGTCGCACCCGCGAGGGGGGTCGCGCCCGCGAGGGGGGTCGCACCCGCGAGGGGGGTCGAAGTCGCTGTCGCTGTCGCCGCCGCCGCCGCCGCCGTCGCCGCCGCCGTCGCCGTCGCCGTCGCGGGTCGCCAGGGGGGTCGCCAGGGGGGCTGCCAGGAGGGTCGCCAGGGGCCCCCCCGGGGCTCCCCCGCGGCCCCCCGACGACGACGGCGACGACGACGACGACGGACGCTTGCCGACGCCCGCGCCCGCCGACGCCGCCGCCGTCGTCGGTCGTCGTCGGTCTGGAGGTGTTTTTTGTTTGGTTTTCCTGCTTTTGCCCCCCGCGGGGGCTTCGGGGGCCCGACAGGGCACACCTGCTGACACCAGGCTGGAATATATTCCAAGAGGAAAGGTGCTGGGACCGATTTTGAGCGGACCGTCGTCGTCGTCGTCGTCGTCGTCGTCGTCGTCGTCGTCGTCGTCGTCGTCGTCGTCGTCGTCGTTGCGCGCGCCCGCCAACCAAGTGCTGGATTCGGCGGACTCCAACGGGGTCCCGGGGGCCCTGGGGTCCCGCGGTCTGGGGGTCCTGGGGCCTTGGGGCCCCGGGGGCCCGGGGGCCCTTGCCAAGGACCCCGGGGGGAGGAGGAGGAGGAGGAGGAGGAGGAGGAGGAGGAGGAGGAGGAGGAGGAGGAGGAGGAGGAGGAGGAGGAGGGGGAGGGAGAAGGGGAGGGGGGGGGGGGAGGAGGAGGAGGAGGAGGAGGAGGAGGAGGAGGAGGAGGAGGAGGAGGAGGAGGAGAGGAGGAGGGAAGCGGAGGAGGAGGAGGAGGAGGAGGAGGAGAAGGAGGAAGAGGAGGAGGGGTCGTGGGAATCTTCGGGAGGTTCTGGGGTCATCGGGGTCCCGGAGTCTTGGGGGTCATCGGGGTCCTGGGGTCCGGACCAGAGGGGAAAGGGGTTCGGTTCGGTCCCGTCGGTTCGGTTCAGGGGCCGCCTGGTTCCGGGTCGGTTCCGGTTCTGGTTCGGTTCGGCCCTCGCCGGTTCGGTTCTGAACGAATTCGGTTCGGTCCGGTTCGGTTTTCTACGTTCCTGGTTTTGGACCAGTTCGGTCACGGTTCTCGGTTCTCGGTTCGGTGCGGTCCCTTCGTGCTGGTGGGTCCAGGAGTCACAAAACCCGGTGGTGACCCCGCGTCCACAAACCCAGCGGTGACTTTTTTGGGGATTCCAGGTCGCCACCTGGTATCTCACCACCCAGGTTGGGGGTCCCCAAGTTCCTCAAGCAGTGGCGAAGCGTCCTCGCTCGCCTGTAGGCCCACCGAAGAATGCTCCGAAAACCTTTTGTGGGTCTGCACGACATGTTCTTGAAGCATTTCTGGCTGGGACTGTTTTGTCGGCTTCGTGTTTTAAGAACAGCGCTTACCAGCCTGGAACCTATCCCTATCCCTAAGCTGGGAATCGCCTCGTCGCGAGGCCAATCTTAGGGATTCGCTTAGTTTGTCAGGGCGCATACCTAAGATTGTCATCGCTTTTTGGCGTGTCAATCTTAGGGATAGGGAAAAGTTTGAGGCTGGTAATGTTGGCCCACCGAAAAATGCTCCGATAACCTTTTGAGGGGTCTGCACGACGTGTTTTTGGAACCTTTCTGGCGGGGACTGTCTTGTCGGGTTCGTGCTCCAAGAACAGGAGCAGTGGAGCATTGCTGGGTTCTAAGAACGCTTCGTGGATGAGGATGGTCTCGGCACGGCCCCCGTGGCCTCGAGGGTAGCCCGAGAGCGTTCCAAGACGCCCCAAGATGGCTTCGAGACGACCCAAGACACGTGTACGTTGCTCGGATGTCTCAATCGATTAAGAAACACCCGCCATAAACATAAACTGTTGGCGCTCCGTGCGGATTTCTTGGATCTGCACTGGGCCCTTCCCAGCGCGGATCCGAGAAATCCGCGGAAACCATCGAGTTGTTATGTGTATGCCATTTTTGGTCCCCCTGTGATGCTTTTCCCTTTTCTCACCTTTCCGAGCTTCCGTTGCTCCGCGACGGCCCAGGAGAGTCCCACGAGCCTCCCGAGATGGCTTCAGCACGGCCCATCTCTCGACCCCACCTTGGCACGAAGTCTTTTCCTTTGCCATTTTGACTCAAGAGCGCGCGCGCCCCAGTCAGAGCCCGTCTTTGCCGCTACGCCTGGGTCCATCCTGCCTGAGGCGAGACACGCAGCCTAGTTCAGCTGTTCTGACGTCTCGTATGATGTGCATTGCGCGGAGGCCGGTTGCGCTGTACACACTGGGACCACGGATCGTGATGAATGATGCAGCATCATACGGTGCGTGGGTGCAGTCGTGTTGTCGAACATGAGTCGTCCCGCTTGCGAGGGCAATCTCGAACGCCTCGAGCAGACCCCGAGCATTGCTACCGCAGCCTCCTGTACCTGCATGCCACGGGGTCATCATTGCAGCGGGGTGGCTCAGTTTCACAACATGCATAAGAAACAAATCTAGGCGTTGAAGAATAAGACCTTTTCCAGCTTGGAGAACGTGTCCGTGCCTAAGATGGGCAAGAATGTGGCACGGGTGTCCAAGAAGGAGGAGGCAATCTTCGGCATCATGGAGGGCGCATGGTTGAAAACATGCGGCCTGAACCTCCCTGTGAAGCACGCGACGACGGGCGAGTCTTTATTCATTGGGACCCCGCGGTTCCTTACCAGGTAATCTGCGAACACTCCCATCCAAGAAGTTTTTAGCAGGAGGCGCCAGTCCAATCACGCTGCCTTGCGGGAGGGTGAGGATGATCTTGACACCGCCGTAGGAGGGGAGGTGGAGAGGGCAAGGATCCTTCACCCCGGCTTGCCCTGCCCCGGGCAAGCCCCGCGCTGGTGCAGGACAGCTTGTTTCACTTACCTTCAGTCTCACTTCCGGGGTGGGGATTTGTCCATAACCCCATGCCCACGATAATAATGCACCCCCCCCTTAAGTAGTTAGAGTTTTTTATCGTCGACCAATAAGAGTTTGGTCGGGGGCGCGGGGGCGCGGAGGCCGAACTTCATTATCACGGGAAAAGTTCGCCATCGAGGTTACTTCCTTTTCATTTCGAGATAACAACATCAAGCGAAGCGAACACGTTTTTTCAGGATGTCTCAAGCGAAACCAATAATTTCAGGAGGCAGGCTCAAACGAAACGATCAATGTTTCTTTCTCTTCCTCCCCGTGGCCCCTGAACTTGTTTATCGCTGTGCTTCTATTATCCAAGGAAGCCGAGGCAGATGAGCTACCCTACACGAGCAGATGAAAATTTTAATTTTCATTAAGCCTTTACACATTCAATCTAATAAGTTTTGAACTTTGGATTTTTGCTATCTCCTTCTCCTCGGCTCCTCTTGCTGTTTCTCCTCTTCCTCCTCCTCCTCCTCTTCCTCCTCTACCTCCTCTTCTCTTTCTATATCTCTATTTATCTCTCTATCTTTCTTCTCCTCCCCCTGCCCCCCTGAACTTGTTCATCGCTGGAGTTTACTATCCATGGAACTCGTTAACGGGGCCGACGCAAGCGTCAGTTCAATTCTATAACAAATAATAATAAACTCATAAAGATCCACAAGGAATCCATAGGAATCGAACGAAACCCAACGGAATCGATCGAACTCTATAAGTATTCATACAGAAATCTATAGGGATGTAGAAAAATCCATAGGGATGTCGTTGAGGATGTCTCAACCGAGACAAGTCATTGTTGAGAATGTCTCATAGAGGACCAAAGACCGAGAGTTCTCAAGATATCTTTGGCTTTTTCCTCTTGATATCTCTTTATGCTGGCTCTGGCGGGCAACTTTTATTATCTCCCCGAAAACCCCGAACTTTATTATCCCTTAGGGTTTATTACCTGCAGCAAGGGGTTAACCACCGCCGGAGGGATCGAGCTTCATCGGCCCTGGCGGGCGGCGGACATGAATCCATTCGAGCCCTTGGGGGAAGACATCTATTTACATCCACCGCCTGCCGAGTCTCCCGGAGCTCGCTTCCTCGGGTGATTGCGGATAAAATCTTGCCTCGCATCATTCATGGAGCTGTGACTCCTTGTGTCCCAGTCGTCTTCCACCGCGGAGCAGGATAGAGTCTCGCCCACACGTACATTGAAGAGACACCCTTTCATCCGCTTCGCCATTTTTCAAGCGACCGCAAACATGGATCAAGGTGGCGTGGATTAGCGACGGGTCTCGTTTCCATGGGAGATCGCGGATTTTCGCCGCCGAACGAGGCGGCACCGGCGGCATTTTGGGGAGGGCACCTCCCCCGATCTATGGATTCAGTGACCGCGCGCCAGATCCATGGATCGCTAATCCATGTCTGCGCGTCCCCGATGGAGGCACCCTGTCATCCGCTTCGCCATGTTTTCCTCCTGCCCGCCCGCATCACCTCCCCTCACCAGCCTCGAACTTAATTATCCCTGTCCCTAAGATTGACAAGCCAAAAGGCGATGACAATCTTAGGGATGCGCCCACAAAACCCAAGGGAATCCCTGAGACTGGCATCGTGATGAGGCGATGCCCAGCTTAGGGATAGGGATATGTTCCAGGCTGGTAATCTCGGGCCGGGCGAAAGGGGGTGATTGGGAAGGGGGGGTTACGAAATTTGCTGCATGCAGCTGGTTTCGACCTCACCGAGGGGCCCATCCCTCGATACATAGCCGCCTCCGGCGCCGGGAGGCGCCGGGAAAGTCAGCCACGTGAGCTGATGCTCAAACCCCCCCTTTGCTATCCCCCCCTTTCGCCCGACCCGATAATCCCTTATATTGCCTCAGGTTTTCCTTATATTTTCGATCGGAAATCGAAGTTTAACTTATGGAAAAAAGGGGCCTCGTTCCTTAGGTCAAGGCCCCGACTGTAATCCCGTCACCCCGCTCCTCACAGAGTCGCGCCTCGTGATGCCCGAGCCTGTTCCTCGCGGGCCAGCCGGGGCCTCTTGGCGCCCGCGCAGAGTCTGTGCCCGTTGCCTGCCGGCGTCCGTGCCCCGCTCTTGTGTGCGCCGTGCGGCACCGAGCGGCCACGCGCAGAAGGGGTGGAAGGGGGAGGGGGGAAGAAAAACGACGCGAAGATCGGGACAACATCGGATCGGGATAACTCGAAATCTCTGAGAATCGGCGGGCTTGGAGGATGTATTGGGCGCCGCGGCCGCTCCAGAGCGTTCCGGAACGCTCTGAGAGCGCTCCGGAACGCTCTGGAGCGATTTATCCCGATCCTAGCTCTGTTTTAGGGGAAGGCTTCTTAGAATCGGAGGTGAATAGACCTCGCACACTGACACGTCGATTAGCGAGTTGGCCGTTTTCGGTTCGCGAGAGGGCGTCGCGGCCGTCATTCTTGCGGGTCCAGGTCCGTCGGTTTCGGTCCTCGGCCTTTTTCTTTGAAGGGAGGTTTACTAAAGGGAGGTTTGTCCACCTCCGATAGAAGCACCCCTGCTTCTTAGAAGGCGTGGGCCTTCTCTGTGGATGCAGGGCTGGCGCCTTTGCTGAGAAGCCGCCTCCTTCTAAGGAGCCTTCCCCCCTCCCCCTACTCCCCCCCAGCGCGCCGCCAAACCAAGCCTTCCGTGCAGATTGCACTTGTCATAGCGCAAGGCACTTATTCGTCAAAAGGGCGTGCGACGGAACAACTTATGAGACCGAACTCGTGCCCGAAATTATGACCGAAAACGTAGCGTGACCAACATTGCAACCGCCAGTGAAAATCGCCCTGGCTTCGAACCAAGCACTCCGGTCGGGTCGGAAAACTTGGGGCGTCAGGTCCGAGCCTTTTGCCCAAAGATGACCCCCGATGCCGCCAGCAGGCTGCAAGAGGACCCCAGGCACTACGAGGCCCACCAAACGTGCGCCGAGAGGCCCCCACGAGACCCGGGGAGGCCCCCCGGAAGGCCCCCGGGACCCCCCCCCAGCAGGCCCTCAGCCGGGCTTTGCGAGACTTCCAGAGGGAGCCCCAGATACGGCTGCGAGGCCTATGTCAAGCAGTGGCGAAGCGTCCCGGCTCGCCTATAGCCCCACCAAACAATGTTCTAAGAACCTGTTGTGATTCCCACTAAATGTTCTTAGAACATTTCTGGCTGGGACTGTCTTATTTTAACACGTCGGGCTTATGTTCTCAGAACACTGTTTTTGCTTTTAGAACATTCTTGGGTTCTAAGAACATTTCGTGGTAGGACTACAGGAATGCCGGGACGGTCGGTCCCTGTTCAATATGGCCCACTTTGGACGCCCGAAATGGGTACGGAAAGAATGGGTACGGTGCCCAACAGCAGTTCCTGTTCATTTTGAACACGACTCGCTGTCCGCGCCGCCGCGGCCTGTGGTTCATTTGAGACAGAAGGCCGCCTGCCCAACAGCGGCCGCTGTTGGTTTGGGACAGCATTTGCTGTTGGGCATGGTACCAATTTTTTCGGTACCCATGTCGGGCGTCCAAAAATATGGCCCACAGCCCGGGCATGTTCCCGCGAGCATGCCCATGCCGCCGTCGCCGCGGCTCCGGTGGGCCCCCAGGGCCAGGGCCACGGCCACGAGCTGAGGGGCCTCAGGGGGGCCCGGCCCGCTCTCTCGGGGGCTTCAGTCAGGAGGGGAAAAACACACAGACACTCAGAGCCCCGAATCATCAGGGGTAACTCGGGTCAGGGCTAATTCGGGTTCGTTTTTCGGGAATCCGAACCCGAGTTACCCCGGACCCGACTTACCCCGGATAATTCGGGCGTCCAGAGCCCCGAATCATCAGGGGTAACTCGGGTCAGGGCTAACTCGGGTTGGTTTTTTCGGGATTCCGAACCCGACTTACCCCGGACCCGAGTTACCCCGGATAGTTCGCGCGCCCAAGACACAATTCATCGTCGATCCCCAGGAAAATATAGGAAAAAATATGGGAAGTGGGGGGGAAGACAGAAACCCAGAAGATATTTGAAAATATGGGGGATCTGGTGATTTGTACGTATTGATTTGTGTGTCCCTGGGCCCCTTCATTCAGGTCGGCTCCCAGAGCGATCAGACCGCTGTCAAGGCGACCGAAGAGAGCCCCGGATCGCTCTCAGCACGGTTTCGAGGGCTCTCGGGCGGCTCGCGATGCGGCTCCAGCGGCCCAAGAGGCTTGCTGGGCGCCCCAAGAGCGCTCCGAGAGGATCTCCGAGGGGCCCCGAGGAGCAACAGCCGCTCCATGCTTCTTGCGGAAAGCGTGCATTTTTGGCGTAGTCGCCTTTTCGGGCTGGACACAGTCGAAGACGACCACGTAAGCCCCCAGCATCGCCCCAAGACGGCACAAGAGACCCCCGAGTGAGCCCCAAGACGGCGCAAGAGGGCCCCCAAGACGGCACAAGAAGCACAGGAGACAGCCCAAGAGGGACCCAAGGGAGCTCCAAGAGGGGCTTAGGATAAGGAATATGAGCTGACATTCCGAGCCCTCCGCCCCAGGCTGACCCCGATGCCGCCAACAGGCCCCCTAGAGGCCTCCAAGAAGCCCCCCCAAGATGCGCCAAGAGGCCCCCAGGAGGCCCACAATAGGGCTCAAATAGGTACAGGTACCCGAGGGGCCCAAGGGGCTTGAAATATGCCTCCAAGACGCCTCGAGATGGCTTTCGGGCCCTCCTGCGGGAAAATGTACCGACGATTCCCGACTGTGCCTCCCAAGAAGCCCCAGGAAGCACGATGACCCACAAAAGAGACCCCATGGGATCTCAACACGCCCCAGGAGTCTTGCAAACGAATATGTTCCAAGTGCGGCCGCAAGAGTCCCAAACCGCGCCCTAGACTGGCGAAGACACCCCGAGCAACCACGAAAACACTTCCAGCTCCAGCCCAAGCAACCTTCCCATTGGATGAGTGCCGGACGGCCTCTTCGATTCCGCGCTCCTGGGTTCTTTCCATGGGCCCCGCCTCGTCGAAGGAGCTCTGGGTGCGCTCGACGACTTCGACTTCGAAGCCGCCTTCTTTCTCCGATTAGTGAATTGTTCGTTTTCGGTTCTCGAGAGGGCGCCGCGGCCGTCAGTTTCCAGGCTTGCGCCCGCCAGGTTTTGGCCCGAGGGCGTTTTCATTAAACCGCTTTTTAGCAAAGGGGGTTCTGTCCATCCCCGATGGACCGGGACCAGCGTGAGTGAATGCACGACTTGCCCACGCTGTTGAGCCTGGAACCCTTCAAGCGGTTCCGCAATTGTGGCCGCCCGTCAGCCACGCGGCGCCTCCCGCGGGAGCGATCACGTGTGGGGTGTAAAGGCATGGAGAAGGGGCCCAATCGTCCCGACCAGAATGGGCATGGCGTTGGCACGGTGTTGGCGCGGATATGTGCAGGGCGCAGTTTTCGTGTATGGTGCTCTTGCTATGTGTTTGTCGTTGTGCTGCCCTTGTCGTACGCTGCTCCCCGCGATCGCGCTGGTATTGCAGGTCGTGTCGTGGCAATTGTGGCCCCCAAGGCCTGCCTGGCCAACAAAATGGCCATTGCCGTCGAGTAGCCTTCGCCCTCGTCGCCCTCCCTATTGTATGGACCCCGTACTCTTCAGAACTCTCCCGAGCCCCCTGGACGAAGCCAATACCCTGCCCGATCCCACTGCTTTCGAACTGCCAACACAACTTGCGCATTCCCTGCGTTCCAAGCACAGTGTTGACCACAACCATCAGAGCCCTCATAACCGTCATCAGCCCTCCTCGCAGTAGACTGTTCCTTATCCATCTACACGGCGTAACCTTTCGAACCTTCATAATATCGTGTTCCTGGCGACCTCGAAACTATTCACAGCCCCCCTCAACCCGTGAGACCGGTCATTCATGCACTCCTCATTTTTCTGACCCGCCTGGCCCTCATTCTGCACATATCCCCAGAACCCTCCTGACCTTTATAATCCTCCTGACTTTTCTGGCCTTCCTAACCTTCCTTGTCTTAACAACCCTCCCTGTCTTCATAACCCTAATAGCCATCTGAACCATCCTGGCCATCATGATGCTCATAACCTCCACACACTCCTGGCCTCCACAACCATCGTGGCCTGCTAAACAGACTCACATACCCATTCAAAACACGGACGAGGTAGACCAACACCCATCGAAACCAACCCAACATCTATCTAAACCAGTTCCAAATATTTCGTAACCAGCCCGACACTCATTTAAATCAGCCCGGCACATCTAAACAAGCCCCAAACACACCTAAAACGGCCGCAAACCGATTTGAACCAGCCCCAAACCTATATAATTCAGCCCGAAACCTATCTAAACCAAGCCAACACCTATCTAAACCAGCCCAAAACCTGCCTAAACGGGCCCAACACCTCTCTTAAACAGCTCCAAACCCTTTTTACCAGCCCCGAACCTCTCTAAAACTGCCCAAACCCATCTAAACCAGCCCAACACTTATCTATAGCAGCCCGAGACCGATCTAAATGGGCCACAAGTCTGTTTAAATCAGCCCCAAACTTACCTAAATTGGTCGAACACCTATCGAAAGCAACCCCAAATCTATCTATAGCAGTCAGTGGTTAAATCCGCCTGAAATCTAACTATCTAATTGCACCCTGAACCACCCTCAACCTATCTAATGTGCACCCTGGACCACCATAAACCTAAATTACACCCTGCACCGCCATCAACTCATCTAAACCGCACTCAGACCACCCTAAACTGGCCTAAACCCGCCTCAACCCTATCTAAATTGGTCCCCAACTGTTCTCAAGCAACCCCACACCTATCTAAACCAGTCTCAAACCGTTCTTAACCCGCCCTGAACCTATCTGATCCCACCCCGAACCTTCCTAAACCCATCTAAAGTGCACCCTGGACCGCCCTAAACATATCTAGACCTATCTCAACCCGCCCTACACCTATCGAGTCGCACCCCGAACCTCCCTAAACCTATCTCAAGTGCACCCTGGACCACCCTATGCCTATCTAAAAGTGCACCCTGGACCGCCCGAAACCTATCGAAACTAGCGCGGCCCCTAACTGAACGCACTCATGGTCGACGCTAGATTCCACTGGCGCCACGCAGGGAAAAAAGCCCCCGCTGGAGCCGGGGTGGTTTTATTGGGCCACGACAGTTTTTTCAGTTTCTAAACCTGGCCCGCGACGTTTGTTCCTTTCGCTTCCCGAGGCTCCTGAGGGGCAGTCTCGGGGCTCCCGAGGGGTTCTCTTGGGGCTTTCTTCGGGCTCTTTTGGGGCCTTTGTAGCCGTTCGGGGGCCGTCGTGGGGCTGTCTTGGGCCACTGGGGGGCCCTCTTTGTTCCCTTCCCCGTGGGGGCCTGGAGCTGTGTTTCTTCGAGAGTTCAAGCGAAACGCGACCGAGATTACCAAACCTCGGTCGCGTTTCGTTCGGGACCTCCAAAAGAACACGACCTGGCACCCCAGTGGGGGGGGCAGATTTCTGGGGTCCCTGGTTCTGGGCCTTCGACTGCTAGCATTGCGAGGATTATGCGCAAGCTTGCCGCCGATCTCTGCGGCCAGCCAGTTCCCTTGGCTCTCTCGGAACCAGGTCTCGGCGGCGGCGGTTTCCCACCATCTTTCAGTCGGGCATGTCCCTCTATAGGAGGAATGTTTAAGAATAGTATGGAACATCATATGGGGACGGGGCTTCGACTATTTCGGCGCAATTCTTCATAATGTTCCCCACATCCAAAGTGGGATTCTTGTTTTCTCTGCACCCCCCCGCGCAAGAACAATCACACCCCCACATCATCATCATCATCATCATTGTCATCATCATCATCATCATCATCATCATCATCATCATCATCATCATCATCATCATCATCATCGTCATCATCATCATCACCATCAGCATCATCATCATCAGCAGCATCAGCATCAGCATCAGCATCAGCATCAGCATCAGCATCATCAGCAGCATCAGCAGCATCAGCATCAGCATCAGCATTATCATCACCATCATCATCACCATCACCATCACCATCATCATCAGCATCATCATGAGCATCAGCATCAGCATCAGCATCAGCATCATCAGTATCATCATCATCATCATCGTCATCAGCGTCATCGCCATCATCATCATCATCATCATACTCCACAGCATCATCATCACCACCATCATCAACAACATCACCATCAGGAACAGGAACACGCCAGCATCATCATCATGCTCAGCATTCACTCACTCATTATTTCTCATCGCCATCATCATCATTATTATTCACACACTCGCACACTCGCACACTCATCCAGATCATGATGATGACAACGATCACGATCATCCTCATTCACTCATTCGCTCCTCACTGAATCACTCGCTCACTCACCTTTGGGCCCCTGAGGCGTGAATCTGGAGGAAGTCTCAAGCGGGGGCATCGTCAGTGAGTGAATGTGAGGAAGTCTCAGGCGGGAGTCCTCTCCCTATGGGCCCGCGCCTCATGTTTTTAACCCGAGGCGGGTCATTCGCAAACCTGTAACTGTCGTCACTTCTTGTGCCCCTGAGGCTTGAATGTAGAGGAAGTGTCAGGCGTGAGCCCCGTCTGTGAGTGAATTGCAAGGAAGTCTCAGGCGGGACCCCCCCCCCGATGGGGCCCGCACGCAATGTTTTTAATCCCAGAGGGTCGTTCGCAAATTTGTAACTGCCGTCACTTTTGGGCCCTGCGACGTGAATCTGGAGAAAGTCTCAGGCGGGAGCCCCGTCTGTGAGTAAAATGCGAGGAAGTCTCAGGCGGGAGCCCCCTCCTCATGGGGCCCGCACCTCATGTTTTTCATCCCAGGGGGTCATTCGCAAACCTGCGACTGTCGTCACTTTTGTCCCCCTGAGGTTTGAATCTAGAGGATGTCTCAGGCGGGAGTCCCGTCTGTGAGTGAATTGCGAGGAAGTCGCAGGCGGGGGCTCCCACGTCTCTCGCGGGAGCCCCCCTCCATTCCCCTCCCTATGGGGCCCCTAGGTCGTGTTCGAATCCGAGGCGGGTCATCGGAATCCTGTATTTGTCGTCACTTGTGGTTTCGTCAAGATGGAGCATGCAAGAAGTCTCAGGCGGGAGCCTCGTTTGTGACTGCATTGCGAGGAAGCCTCAGGCGGGAGCCCCCTCCCTGTGGGTCCCGGGCCCCTATGGGGCCCACACGTATGGGAACACCCTCCTTATGGGGCCCTGTAAGTCTCAACGACCTTGCCCTCGGGGTTGCCCCAGCGGCTTCGCGTTCTGGCCATCGGAAAAACGAGCTCCTGCCGACCGATGCGGCGACGGCGCCAATCAAAAATCGACTCGAGTGCCCTCGCTAGAGGGGCTGGGGAGGAGGTGGACGGGGGGGAGAAGGCAGGAGGACGAGAAGGGGCAAGGGCAGGGGGCGGGATGAGGGCCTCCGCAAGGGCAAAAGGGAGACGCGCGATGAGGAGACGGGAAGAGAGCTCCTGCACTCACACGGGCGGCGATGAGGTTTACAACCAGATTCGTTTGGGGATTCTCATGTGGGGTCCCCCCGTGGGAGTCAGTATTCTTCCCTCCAAAATCCGCCTGGAGGAGGACATGCCCGACCTAACGCTGGAGATTTCTTTCTCAGGGGTCAGGATTCCTCGTGATTTTTTGGGGGTCATTGCTTCGGAGATGTCTCAGAGTCCTCCTGGGGCATCTCGGACGCCCAGGGCTGTTTTGGCACGGCTGCGCACTCCAATCCAAACATTGTCGCCGCCAGACGGGCCAAATCGAGCCCTGTAAGACTTGGCATGGCTCGGACTTGTGAGTTTTTCCTTCGGCGAGAACCATCGAGGAACATCCTTGATCATTTGGCGAAAAATCCACGCACGAAACCGGAACAAGCACAGGGAATGGACGTCCGAGCGACGGCCGCAAGAGGGTGGGGGAGGACCAAACGTCTCTCACGCTGGTACCCCAACGGGCGGGAGAAGGAAACACAGTGTGAGAGACAGTATTGAAGCCAATGTAACGTTATCTTCGCCTTGGCATCGCTCGGACGTGTGCATTATTCCTTCGGCGAGGGCCATCGAGAAGCATGCTTGATCATTTGGCGAAAAAAACTACGCACGAAACCGACAACAAAAACACAGGGAATGGACATCCGAGCGATGGCCAGTCGCAGCCTGGATCAGCCTGGATCCCGTGCACAGTTACGCAACTTCCCATGTATGTCCATGTCGTTACCTCGGCTCGCCTCTCAAGAAGGGGCCTTGTAGGATGGATAATGTGCGGGTAATGTCCAAAACGGGTTAAACAAATGGTGGCCCCCCCCTCCCCCCCCTGGATCCCGACTGCCATTAATTCGCATCCGAATAACTATTTGTTATCAGTCCCCCTAGAAACAATTCATTGGATGCCGATCGATGCCACTTGTATACCGGTATCGGGGAGAATGCCGATGGGGATGTTCCCGTCTTCCGAACAGATAATGTTTTTTTTTATATTGGGTTATCGCCATTGAGTTTAGGAAATCAACATTGCCCCCGTGGTATACAATCTATCAGCGGTATGCCGCCGCCGCGCACGCGCGCGCGTGCGCCCGCGTTGGCGATTGGCATTTTGCATTCCGTTTCGTATATCCACATGGGGATGTTCCCGTTTTCCGATCAGAATTTGAATTTGTACATCGGGACTTCGTCATTGGATTTTGGAGTTTAACCTCGCTCCCGTTGTGTAAAACCTCTCAGCGGCATGCCGCCGCCGCGCGCGCATTGGCGATTGGCATTTGTGCATTCACTGTCGCATATCCACACGAAGAGGCTCCCATCTCCCGATCAGAGAATGATGTTTTACATTGGGTTTTCGCCATTGGGTTTTGGAGTTCAACCTGGTTCCCGTTGTATTAAAACATCTATCAGCGGCATGCCGCCGACGCGCGTGCGCGCGTTGGCGATTGGCATTTGTGCATTCACTGTCGCAGATCCACATGAGGATGTCCCCGTATTCCGATCAGAGAATGATGTTTTACATTTTTGCTTGCCATTTTGTGTTGGAGTTCAACAGCGCCCCCGTTGTATCAAATCTATCAGCGGCATGCCGCCGCCGCGCGCGCGTTGGCGATTGGCACTTGTTGCATTCAGTGTCGAATATCCACATTGGAACATTGGAATGTTCCCGTCTTCCGATCAGAGGATGTTTTTTTCTTCTTCCCATTGTGTTTTCGCCATTGGGTTTTGGAGTGCAACATCGCTGCCGTTGTATCAGATTTACCAGCGGTATGCCGCCGCCGCGCGCGCGCTCGTTGACGATTGGCATTTTCGCAATCGGTCTACACGGGGATGCTCCCGTCTTCCGATCAGAGAATGCATTGCTACAGTGGGTGTTCGCCATTGGGTTTGGGATATCAAATTTCGTCCTGTTGAGTAAAATCTATCAGCGGCATGCCGCCGCCGCGCGCGCGAAATTTCGTCCCGCTGTATAATATCTATCAGCCGCATGCCGCCGCGCGCGCGCACGCGCACTGGCGCTTTGCATTGTTGCATTCGGTGTCGGATATCCACGCGGGGATGTTCCCGTTCTCCGATCAGAGAATGAATTGTTACATTGGGTTTTCGCCACTGGATTTGGGAGTTCAACCTCGCTCCCGTTGTATAAAACCTATTTGCGGCGTGCCGCCGCCACCACACGCGCGCGCGCGCGCGCGCGTTGCCGAATGGCATGTGTGCATTCAGTGTCGCGTACCCACATGAGGATGTTCCCGTTCTCCGATCAGAGAATGATGCTTTACACGGGTTCCCCCCCATTGGAGTTCAACATGGCTCCCGTTGCGTATAATCTATCAGCGGCATGCCGCCGCCGCGCGCGCGCTGGCGCTTGGCATTTTTGCACGCAGTGTCGCATATCCACAAGGGGATGTTCCCGTCTTCCGAGCAGGGAATGGATTTTTACATCCGGTTTTCGCCATTGGATTTTGGAGTTCAACTTCGCTCCCGTTGTATACCTATCAGTGGCATGCCGCCGCAGCGCGCGCGTTGGCGATTGGCATTTGTGCATTCGCTGTCGCATATCCACATGAGGAGGCCCCCATTTTCCGATCAGATATTTTTTTACATTGGGTTTTCGCCATTGGGTTTTGGAGTTCAACATGGTTCCCGCTGCATCGAAATCTATCGGCGGCATGCCGCCGCCGCGCGCGCGCGAGCGCGCGCGCGCGCGCGCTGGCGATTGGAATTTGCGCAGTCCGTGTCGTATTTCCACATGGGGATGTCCCCGTCTTCCGATCAGGGAATGAATTTTTACACTGGGTTTTCGCCATTGGGTTTTGGAGTGCAACATCGTTCCCGTTGTATCGAACCTATCAGCGGCATGCCGCCGCCGCGCGCGTGCTCCTTTGCGATGGGGAGGTTTCCATTCAGGGTCGTATATCCACATGGTCATGTTCCCGTCTTCCGGTCAGTTTTTTTTTTTTTTTTTTTTTTTTTTTTTTTTTTTTTTTTTTTTTATATATATAAAAAAAAAAAAAAAACATTGGGTTTTCGCCATTGGGTTTTGGAACTCAAGTTTCGAACCGTTGTGTGAAATTTAGCAGCGGCATGCCGCCGCCGCGCGCGCGCGCTGGCGCTTGGCATGTTTGCAATCAGTGTCGCATATTCACATTGGGATGTCCCCGTATTCCGATCAGAGAATGAATGTTTACATCGGGTTTTCGCCATTGGGTTTTGGAGTTAAACATCGCCGTCGTTGTATCAAATCTACCAGCGGCATGCCGCATTTGCGCATTCAGTGCCGCTTCGCAACCCAGACAGGGCGCGCGGTGCGCAGGGAGTGGTCCCTGAACGCAGTCTATCCACGCTGGGGTCGCAGGGCGTGGCAGTCGTGGCCTGGCGCCAAGAGGGGGTGCGCAGGAATCTGCCCCTGCACGCAAGGCGGCATGGCGGTCGCGGGGGCGTCTCCAGCGATCCAGTTTGCCCCGCTTCCCTTTTGTTTTCTATAGGCGCACTACAGCGCTGGGGAACACATGTTTTAAACTGTCTCCCCAATACTTTGTTATACACCGTGCACTGCCGACAAAGGCCGCAGCGCCTTTCACGCAGCAGTGTCCCGCCTCTGCAGCCGAAGGTTGCAGTTTAGCAATTTCCAGCGCACCGCGACGTCCTGAAAAGTCGCGCCGCCAGCGTTCCTCCCTCTCCGAGGAAGAAGGGACTGGTAGGGTGGAGGAACTGCGGTGGATGTGGAGGCCAATGGAGAGACCTCGGTGTTTGAGGGGGGGCAAAAACGAAATCACATGTTGTTTTTCGTAAGCATTCTGCGGTGTGGAAGCCGCTTTTCCCTCCGCCCGATGTCCCGGGGGTCTCCAGAGGCCCGGGGGTCTCAGTGGACGGGGGTGGAGGAGTTGTGGTGGATGTGGAGGCCAGTGGAGGAGGGGGGAGCGAGCCCCGAGACCGAAGAGGGGCGAGGCCGCCCCTGGCGACCGCCGCAAGACCGCCGGCGGGACAGGGCGGGCCTGCACCCTCGGGGGTTGCTGGAAGTAGCCCTGGCCCAAGGTACCCCCAGGATTCTCTTGGCATCGCTCGGACGTGTGCTTTCTTCTCGGCGAGGACCATCGAGAACCATCGTGGACCATCGAGCAACAAAAACACGCACGAAACCGAAACATGCACGGGAAATGGACGTCCGAGCGATGGCGAGGTGTTGCCAGAAGTACCCGTGGCCCAAGGTATCCCCAGGATTCTCGGGGTGGCCCAAGCGGCCTCCGGGGCACCCTTCACGAGGCCCAGAGAGCCTCCGGCGTTCCAAAATGGAACGAAGAGCTGCGGGCACCTCGGGCCAGGGGCACTTCTAGCAACACCCGACACCCGCGCGACGTGGAAAAGGCGGGTTCTCGTCGGGTTGACCCAAAAGGGGGTCCAGCGACAAGGGGGTGGCGCAATAGATTTGGAGCAATAGACTTGTGGATTTGCAATACATTCGGGGCGCGCAATACAATCAATCCGAGGCGCAATGGTACTGCTGGATTTTCGTGTGCGGTGCAATACTTGCAACACAATGCAATCTAATTCTCCGGCGCAGTTCATGTGCAATACAATTGCCCCAAGTCTATTGCACCACCCTCTTTCAGCTGGACCCCTTTTGGGTCACCCAAACTTTGACCCCCTTCCGTCGGCCCAGTATGTTCAGTCGGATTGGGATGCCAGTGACCCTCGGCGACGGTGCCCATGCCAGATACATGGTTTTTGATTACCCCCAAAGAAAACTCCAATCAGTGGATGGTTTGACATGGGATAAAGAGATCGATAAGGAGATCGACTGGGAACCCGGGAACCCGGAACCAACCGAAATCGGCCCCGAACCAATAACCATGAACCCAAGAAACCGGGAACCCAGCCGGCCACCAAAATCGGCGGGACTTTTTCGCCACATTTTGCTAGGACCCCTTCAGTGCAAGCACTGATTGGGGGAATTAACAGGTCTGCAGCGACTGCGTAGCCAGACTGCAGCAGATGCACACGAGAGCATGGGCGTGGCATGAATAGGACGCTTCGTCATGAGGTCAGTTTGCGTAGAGTTGGGAGGGTCTTCGGGTGGCGGTGTCTCTGCCATTTGCCAGCGTCGTCACACTTCAGATTCCAAGCGCACGATGTTTCTCGGCGGATCTTCGCGCGATTTGTTCTAAGGCCGAGACTCCCCCTACAATGAAGGGCGTGCCTGAGGCGGAAACCAGATGAAGTAGGTACAAATTTGCTCTGAGGTCGGTCGTCTAAGTAGGTCCGCGAGGCTCATTGCGACAGGGGTTGGCGCAGACACCTCCAAGGGAAAGGATTGCGAATCCGATACACACAACTAGCTTTCAGGGACAGGATTGGGAATCGAATTCTCAGAAGTAGCTTTCGAGGAAAGGATGCCAGGAGCGCGTTGCCAAATTATCACATTGGAAATGGATCGATAGGTTCTGTTCTAAATCAAGTTCTTGGGGAGCCATTGAAATGCCGTGGGAAGACTCTGTAATCAAGTCTTCGGGTAAATCGTGAGATTCGTTGTCTTGGGCGCTATCGGGCCCTTTTGGAGCCATCTTGAGCCTACCAAGGTCTACCGGGAGCGAAACGGCGAGACTGCAAGCATCCGTGGTTTTCTTTTGTCTTGGCATCGCTCGGACGTGTGCATCTTTTCTCGGCGAGGGCCATCGAGGAAATCCTTGATCATTTGGCGAAAAAGCCACGCACGAAACCGAAACAAGCACAGGGAATGGACGTCCGAGCGATGGCCAGTTGTAGGTCCTGAAGGATTCGGGCTTCTCGGGGGTGTCCTTGGGAGGCTCCGTTGCCACATGGAGCTGTCTTGGGGCGGCTGTGGGGCCCCGTTGGGGCATCCTGGAAGCATAATTGATCCGTCCATGGTTATCTCGAACCGTCCTGGAGACAGTAATTAGTATTAGTGCAGGTCGTTGTCATCATCGACCATTCTGGCGCATTTCCATCTCAACTCGTTCCCTCAGCCAGATCGGGCTCACGTCCGGGGGGTGTCAGAATGAGCGTGAAGTGGTGACCGGGTCACGTCGAGTAGAGATGAATGTAATGATGAGGAGGGTGGTGCGGTAGAGACAGGAGGGAGAAGGCAAACGGCATGGTCACGTGAGGGGTGGAGCGGGAATAGGGATGAAGGAGGTCTCTTCGACGAAATCCCGAACGCGCGCCTAAACATGCGGAGGAGGAACCATGAGCAAAGAGCAGAAGGGATCAACCAGGAGAGCAGGGTGAGAGACGATGGTGACAAACACGGGAATCCATAGAGAGAATATGGCAGGATAAAACCAAGGATTTGGGCAGGGATGATGTAGTTCCGTATTATTAGGAAGCAGATAAATGGAGCGAGGATTGAACATCAGGGACAAGCAAGAAATATTGTAATATAAGGCGGACGACTCAAAGCGATATTCTGGATGACGCAGTAGGGCAAGAGTTGGACTTACTCGGTCTCATTACCACGCGCAGTTAGCATAGGCAAGCGTTACTTTCACGAGGCATCGAACATGAATATACTGCCGCGACAACGTCCTGCCTTGCGCTAGAACCTAAGCGTGCGCGACGCGCGCGTGATTCTAGTTAGTGCGTGCGTATATATTATGTATGTATACATACATGCATATAGTTGTATAGATGTATATGTATATGTGGGCAGCCCCCCTCCCAGCACCCAGACATTTTGAATCGGTCGTTGAACGGTTCATGCTGTCTCTCTATTTATTAATGTATTTCTCTCTCTCTCTCACCACCTCTCTCTGTCTCTTGTTCGCTCTGCCCCTCCTCCTCCTCCAGCTCGTCGTCGTCCTCCTCCTCCTTCTCCTCGCCGTCCTCATATTCTGAACCGCGCAGGGGAGAGAGAGAGAGAGAGAGGCGGGAAAGAAAGAGAGAGAGAGAGAGAGAGAAGGAGAGAGGGAGATAGAGACAGAGAGAGAGAGAGACTGGAGGGAGCACCGGTCCCTGTGGAATCACAGGGTTAGCGACGGCAGGGGTCGCCAAATCTTGCCTTCTCATTTGGATTGTTTGGCGTCCTGGGATGAGGTCCAAGGAAACCGTGTGCTTGCAGTTGGATGTTGGGATGCCCCTCTCCAGAAAAAAAAAACACGATCCAGGAGCCTCCGAAGCCTCAGGACCTTGGGAATCCCAGGCGTCCAAACGTCCCAATGCCAATGCAGGGCTTCCTCGATTCCGATCCCACACAAATCCCAACCATCGCACCGAAAACCTGGGGTCTGGCGACCTCCGGCGTCGATAGAAACCCATGTTAGAACATGTTGATTGTTTCTCCTATGGGGCCCCTCTCTCCTGTGCATGCGCCGCGATGCCGCCTCGCCGCAGGCTTTTTGTCTTGAAAGCCTGAGGTCAAGGGGAAACCTCAGGTGCAGGCGCGTCGCCTGCCGCGGGCGCGGCGGCTCGGCCATGTGATGGCGGCGGCCGCCGCGAGCGGCGCCGCTGGCGGCTTCGCTGCGCTGCCCGCGGGCGCAGCTGCCGCGCTGCCCGCGCCCCCAGGAGGCCGCGGAGGCAACCGCGGTCGCGGCGGTCGCGGAGACGGGCGAGGGGCTGCAGGAGCCCGTGGAGGACGCGCGGCTGTTGCACCACGCGGGGCTGCGGGCGGCAGGCGAGCGCGTGCGGCCGCGGCTGCTGCAGGCGCTCGAGGTCGCGGAGGCGTCGCGGCTCGGCCCCGCGGAGGTGGCCGTGGTGCAGCCGCCGCAGCTGCAGCGGACGGTGCCGTCGGAGGAGCCGCGGCAGCTCCTGTCGCAGATGGCCCACCAGGTGGAGGAGCCGCTGGCGCGGACGTGCAGGCTGGAGGTGTTCCTGGAGTACTGGCAGGTGGCTGCGGTGGACTGCCCGCGGGAGTCGGAGCGGTTGCAGGCGTTGCGGCGGCTGGAGGCGGAGGTCCGCCTGGGATGGCTGGCGCTGCCGGTGGAGGAGGCCCGCTGGGCGGGCTCGTGCCTCCCCCTCTCGCGGGTGGTGCGGCCGCTGTGATCGGTGGAGCTGGAGGCGTAGCAGGACCTCCCGCTGGAGCTGTCCCTGGACTGGGAGGGGGTGCTCTCGGAGTCGGAGGCCACGGCGGCGCTGGTGCTTGGGCCCCGGGTGCTGGCGGCGTTCTCGGCGGTGCAGCTGGAGGCGTACCCGCAGGTGCAGGAGCAACCCCAGGTGCTGGTGGCCTGCTGGGCTGGGTGCCTGCTGCTGGTGGTGGAGTCGGGGCTCCAGGAGGCTGTGGTTTCGACCTAGCGGCACCACCATGAGGAGCAGGACCCTGGGTGCACGGCCCATCATCACCGATGGCCTACCAGCGGCTCGGGCTGTCACCAGGAGGATTGCTGGAGTGCGTGACCCTGGACAGCTTCGGCAGCGCAGTCGGCACGGCGCTGTTCAACATCCAGAGCGTGTGGCCTGGCGACGGCATGGGTGTCTTCGTGGAGGCGTCCTTCCTGGGGTGCAGTAGTGCCGCCTTGTGGCCGATGTTGTCGGGGAGCTTCAATCACCTTGGTGGCGCGCTGTGTACCCAGCAGGCCAGCGTATGCTCAGGGCTGGTGCAGTGGCCTCAGCGCTCGGTGTTGCACGTGGAGACCTACCGCATGCGGAGCGCCACGGGAGTGACTGAGCCGTGGGCTCAGGCGCTGCTGGCCAGTCGCGGAGCCGCTGGGGGGCACGCAGCCGTTGGCATCCCTGGCGGACCCGTCGGAGGTGCTAGCTCGCCTGGAGCTACCGCTGGAGCTGCCGTGGCTGGCGCGGAACCCACCCCCGAGGAGCTGAAGAGGAAGGTAACCGAGTTGCGCCTACGCTTGCATCGCAAGCGTGGGATAGGTGAGGCCCTCGCTGAGCGCGCTGAGCTGGCTCTTGGCGGTCGTCGAGTGGGTCGTCGTGAGAGGAGGCGAGGACGACGCACTGGTGATGACAGCAGCTCCGAAGGCTCAGTTTTTGATGGCGCCCCCCACGTCGACCCAGGCCGCAGGATAGCTCATCTTGCCCAGGCCGCTCCAGGAGCTCTCCTGTCGAGCGGAATGGATCAGATCAAGCGCTATCTTGCGCGGCGTGGTGGGGCGGACGCCGAGAAGGGCCTGGACGAGCTGGCAGCGACGGTGGTGCAGTACATCACGAGCGTCTGGCACGGTCACCACCCGCAGAGCGAGATGGGGGTGAGAAATGTGCGCGAGATGCGGACCGTCGGCGAGTGTCTCGACGCACTGCTCAGAGGAGAGTTGGATCACCTGGGCGACCTCTTGACGCAGAGGCTGAAGGCGATCGAGCAGGCAACCAAGGACGGCCACTGGCAGGTAGCCCAGCATCTCGAGCTGCGCGACGACCTGGGCGTGGGATTAGCTCGCCAGGAGGAGGTGCACGACGCCGCGAGCAAGCACAAGAGGACGTTTGGCCTGGCCGAGAGCGCGGCGAAGGCCAAGAAGGGAGGTGGCGCAGGATAGGGGTCAGGCCGAGAGGGCAGCGGACAGCCTCGGGCGCCGCCCTCTCGGAGGCCATCTCCCGCCCCTGGCATCCTCTCTTCAAGCCCGACTGCCAACGAGCCCGGCAGCATGGTTGAGCGCGCGAAGGCATCGCGAAAGACGCGATGGAGGAAGGAGCGGAGGCAGGCTGCCGCCGCGAAGAAGCAGGCTGCAGCACCAGCAGCTCGCGGAGGAGAGCAGGCGCAGCAGTCGGCCAGCTCCGCAGCCCCGCATCCTCCTGCGCCTGGCGCCCCAGGGACACCAGCCGCCGCCGCGCGCGGCGCCGTCGGCCCTGGCCCCGATCGCCGACCGACCCTGCGCCCACCTGCTGGAAGGGAGACGCGGCCAGCGTCGCCAGTGAGGCGCGTGCATTTCGCCGATCAGGTCGAGCAACGCGGTCTGCAGCAGTCGCCCGCGCCGAGGAGCCGCCCAGGTTCACCTTCACCTCAGCGCAAGGGCGAGAAGGCGAAGACCACGAGCTCGGGCAAGCCGAAGTTCAAGAAGGGCAAGGGCGGCAGCAAGTCGGGCAGGTGGCAGGGCCCCGGCTCCAAGGGAAAGCCGAAGGGCAGGGGCAAAGGCAAGCAGCGCGCCTAGCTCCCACAGGCACGACGGTTGTTCCGTCTGAATCTGAGAAGAATGACATTCCACTCGATGATCAGGAGTCGGAGATCTCATCCCAGAGGTCATCTAGTTTTGACTCTTTGCATGGCGCGGAGCACACTGTCGATTGTGACACAAAGGATGTCTCCGAGAATTCATTTTCCTTGTCTTGTGCGCTGCCTGGTTCATCCGTTGAGGACCTCGGCACCATTCTGCTGTCTCGGCTACTTCCTGCGCTACACCCTGGCACTGAACGTAAGTCCGCATTACATCGTTCGAGGTCGCCTTCGCCTACCTTGGCTACCGCTACTTGTGGTTCCTGGGTCTGCCTCTGGGGCAGCTCACGGCGAGACAGGCGACTCTTCACACTTGGCTTCTTTACGTGCATCCACTGGTAATTCGGTCAATCAGTCATTTGGTAAAGCTGACGTTACTCCTGAGTGCGATGATGTCTCACACCCGGCTTCTTTACGCACTCCCTCGACGGCTTCGCTGATTTCCGAATATGATGCAGTTTATGGAGATCCGCTTCCATCACCGAACGGTCGGCGAGAGCGTCGTGATCTTCTCCCGCTCCCGATCGCGTTTCATGGTTTGGTTGCCCCCCAACGTCGCGGAGACATTCGTGAGGACAGTCAAGAGCTGGCAGTTGCGAAGTCTGAGGAGTTAGATTGGCTGCATTGTATCGTGTCAGGTCTCAACTTTCACTACACTCGCAGTTGGGTCCATGCGCCTCGCGGCCCTCCAAGCGCCACTCAGCGCAAGGCCCTCAATAATCTTCTCTATGAGGTCAGAGTCTTTCGTAAGCAGTGCGCTGACCTGATCCCTGACATCGATTGGGGCACCGACCTTCCTTCTGCCGCCACTTCCTACGACGGCGAGGAGGTGTTCCCTGCCGAGCTCCTGGACCGCGATCGTTTACTCGAAGCCCTGCCTCCTCGAGAGGCGTGCGCTGCCGCGAGGGCCGTCGATGCGACAGAGGGCTGGATCAGGGCTGCTCTCTCCGATCCAGGTCTGATCCTGAAGGACGAGTCGGAGCTTGGCAGCTTGCCCCCCCTCCGAAGGTCTGGGCCTCGAACGAGGAATGGGAGCTCATCGCTGGCGACCTACTCGAGAAGGGGGATTCTCAAGACGATTGAGTACGAGGACATCGTGGAAGTTCAAGGGCGCAAGGTGATGGGGCATGTTCGGCGAGAAGAAGGGATCCCACTTGAAGGGCGAGGGGCCCCAACGTCTGGCGATGAACATCATCCCCCCCAACTTCATCCAGAACATTATCGAGGGCGACATGCCGATGCTGCCCCGCAGCGACAAGTGGAAGAGCGTGATCCTCAGGTCTGGGGAGGTGATGCTCTGGGGCGCGGAGGATCTGAAGTGCTGCTTCTACGTGTATAGCCTCAGCGATGTGTGGCTGAAATACATGGCCATCTCAAAGCCCGTGAGGAGGTGCGTCGCTGGGCTGCCAGGCAAGGGCATGATATACCTGGCCGCCGCCGTCGTGCCCATGGGATGGATATCGGCCACAGGGGTGATTCAGCACATTCATCGTCGTCTTCTTCGAGCCCGCCATCCTGAGCTACGTCAACTCTCAGCGTCGGAGGAGCTGCGCAAGGACGCCACTATTCCTCCTGCTCGCCGAGATGGCTTTCACAACTCAGGAGTGGCTCCCGTCCGCGGCGAGGTCGGCCGCACGTATGATGACGACAAGCGGATGATCTACATCGGGCGCGGCTCCAGCTCACTGCAGCTTGCTCCATCGAAGTGGGGCAACCCGTTCCGCATTCGGGATGGCCTGGACAGGAGGCAGGTCATCGAGCCGTTCGCAGAGCACCTGGAGAAGTCGCCCGACCTTCTGGCCGACTTATCCTCTCTGAGTGGTGCTCGGCTGCTTTGCCACTGCAAGGAGCACCGGGCCTGCCACGGCGATGTTCTGACCGCGAAGTGGTTGGAGCGCTTCAACACGCCAGCCCTCTGGAGGGCCTGGCAGGTGTACATCGACAACTTGGATGTGCTGGAGATCACCGACTGGTGGCACGCCAAGTCCCTGCAGGAGGAGGGGATCAGCGAGGCGGTCGACATGGCCCGTCGGAGGTACGAGCACTTCAACGTGCCAAGAAGCGAGAACAAGGCCGTCATCCGCGAGACCACGACGCAGTCCCTCGGGGAGGCGATCGATGGGGATCGTGGCACCATCGGGCCGCCCGCAGAGTTCGTGCGACGGCTGATCTCCCTCACCCTGGCGACTCTGCAAAGGCCCACAGTGACTCAGAAGTGGATGCAGATCCTGGCGGGCCGTTGGGTTCGGTGCCTCCATTTCAGGCGCGAGGCGATGATGTGCTTCACTCACTTGTGGCGATTCTTGGTGAAGTTGCGTGGTGATGCGAAGGTGCCGCGTAAGGTGCGCGAGGAGCTGGTGTCGGCCTTAACGTTGCCCCCTTTGCTTCGCTGCGACCTGCGCGTGCCCATCAGCGGGCTGGTGACGGTCTCGGATGCCAGCATGCAGCGTGGAGCCGTGTGCCGAGCTGTTCGCATTCGGCCTGATGGAGTGGCCGCTGCGAGAGCGGCCAGCCGAAGGCTGGTGACTGACTTCCGCGGCGAGGTGGTGCCCCTGTCCTTGTTCGACGGCATTGGTGGGGCTCGCCGCGCCCTGGACCTGTTGGGGCTCACTCCCGCGCTGTTCGTGTCCGCCGAGATCGACGCCGAGGCGAAGCGAGTGACCAAGTATGCGTGGCCGGACGTGCTGGAAGTCGGCGACGTCTGCTTCTTTGGGTTCGCCGAGGCGGTGGCCATCCGTGAACGAGTTCCGCATATGAAGTGGATATTAGTGGTGGCCGGTAGCTCTTGCAGCGACCTGGCCCGCATCAATGTTGAGCGTACTGGTCTTCAAGGGAGACGCTCACGTCTATTCTACGAGATAAACCGCATTGTGTCTCTGCTGCGCGAGGCGCTGGGTGATTTCTGCACGGTGTTGTCCCTGGTTGAGAACGTGGCCTCAATGGATTCGGAATCGCGACAGTTGATGTCACATTCCCTGGGATGCGAACCTGCGTGCGTCTCAGCGGGTGATGTCACACACTGCCAGGGTGACCGTCTGCATTGGATCAAGGAGGAGCTGTTGACGCCGTGGCAGGGCGAGACGTATGTCATGGACTCGGTAAAGCACGTCATGATCCCTGACGGGCCTGGTCCAGTTGAACGCTGGCTGGCCGCTGGGCTTCAGTGGCAGGGTGACATCCAGAAGGACTTCCGCCTGCCCACCTTTCTGCGCTGTGTTCCTCGTCGTGCTCCAGGTCAATTCCCATCAGGTCTCGACAAATGTGCAAGTCGCGAACTTGAGCGTTGGCGCAGGTTCAACTACTGCTACGCGCCCTACCAGTTCCAGGACGTCAACTGCGTCGAGGATCCTGACGGCAGCCGAAGGCCCCCCTCGAGTGTCGAGAGAGAGCTGCTGCTCGACTTCCTTCCAGGGCACGCGATCACGGCACGAGTGACTAGAGCGCGCAAGCTCGAGAAAGCTGATCTGGAATGTTGCCGGTGCGCTCTGCTTGGGAACAGCTTTCAATGTGTGGTTGTCGCCTGGGTGCTGGCCCACTGGGCTCAGAGAGCAGGCTACCTGACCGAGATCCCCTCCGTCAGGCAGGTGCGTGAGACTGGAGGTGGCGCCACCGTCGCCGATGCCACAGTCAGCATGTACCAGATGGATTGCGACGACGGTATCTTGGTGCGCCAGCGCGATCTCGAGAGCGAGGATGCCGCGCTGGACCCCAGCATCATCATCGTGGAGGAGCTGGCCCGCCGTGCAGAGGCCAGAGGCAACGACATCAGGCTTGACACGTTCGGGGCGATGCGGCCTGATCTGTGGCCCAGGCGACCAGTCAGTGTGGCGCGCTGGTCGTGGAAGGCCACCGCCATCTGGGACTGGAAGCACCCGTCACACATCACGGACCTTGAGGTGAGAGCCATTCTGGGAGCCATGCGATGGCGCTTCAGATCCTCTCAACATTTACGCACCCGCTTTTGACATCTGATGGGTTCTCAAGCTGGTCTCGGAGTCATTACCAGAGGCCGATCATCATCTCACTTGCTGCATGTTACCGTTCGACGCATTGGTGCCTTGATCTTGGCTGCTCTTGCCCGTCCTGTGTATGGCTACACGGAGACTGACCGCAACCCCGCGGACAACCCGTCGAGGGGGGCGGCTGTGGCTTCTGGTTGACGTCATGCCAGGTCGAGTTCAACACAGAGTCAGAGCAGCGCAGGATCAGGCTACGCGTCGTCAACTTCGGGCCGTGGTGGGTCGCCTATCACACAATTTGGTGCAGCCACGGACGCTGGAAGTGTATCAGAATGCAGTGAGATGTTTTTCAGATTGGATTGCCATGAGAGGGCTTTCTTGGTCTGGAGGTGCCGACCACATCGATCAACTGGATCTTCTGGTGGCCGACTGGATCGAGTGGCTCTGGACTGAGGGGCATCCTCAAGGCTTGGCAGGTAACACTCTTTCAGCCGTTCAGTTCTTCTTGCGCAAAAAACGCATCTTGCCAGCGTCGTGGCGGCTACTTCGTGCTTGGCAGAGATTAGAGCTGCCGCAGCGCGTGCTTCCGATGCCTGACATCGTGTTGACGGCGCTGGCTGCCACCGCGCGTGGCTGGGGCCGCAACGACGTCGCGGCGCTGCTGGTTCTCGGCTTCGCGGCCTTCCTGAGGACCACCGAGATGCTGACCTTGCGGCGCTGGCAGGTGGCCATCGACGAGGCTCGCGCCAGAATCGTTGTAGTGTTGCCAAACACAAAAAGTGGCCTGCGATTTCATCGACAGGAGACAGCCGTGATTGAGGATGCCTCGGTGACGCAGCTGATATCGTATTTATTACGACATGCTCCGTCAGACCAACAGATATTGTCATCTTCAATTGGTGATTTCAGACGTATATTTGAGCAGCTGTGTGCTGCTATCGGTTGCCAGCAGTTTCAATTCAAGCCATGCAGTTTAAGAAGAGGGGGGGACACATCGTTCTTCCGTCGCACTCGTAACATGCCTGCCACTCTAGAGAGAGGGCGTTGGCAAGACACGGCGACGGCTCGTATATACCTCACAGAAGGCCAGCAGGCTCTCTCAGAATTGCGCGTTTCGCAGTCAACCCTCGAAAGATGGAGTTTTCTTGGGAGCTTGCTGGCCTACGATGTGGCCTCCCCCCCCTGCGGTGGTTTCAAGGCGGTGAACCAGGTAGGGAGACGTGGAAGAGCTCTTGGGTCCTCTCGGCCTCGTCTTGCCTCATCGTTGCGCCCGGGGTTTTCCTGGTGGCCGCTGGCGGCCGCTGGCGGCCGCTTCGAGGGGCCCAGAGGCAACACGGGGCGGTGAGTTCAATGGGGCTCAGCCGCCCCGCTGGTGGGCCCGCGAGGCCCCGCTCGACAATACCCTGGTGGAAGCGGCGTGGCACAAAACAAGAGGGGATCCCACATAGTAAGAGAAACAAAAATCCATGTTAGAACATGTTGGTTGTTTCTCCTATGGGGCCCCTCTCTCCTGTTCATGCGCCGCGATGCCGCCTCGCCGCAGGCTTTTTGTCTCCCACCCTCGGGCCACCCTTTCGAGAGGGAAGAGCTCTTGGGTCCTCTCGGCCTCGTCTTGCCTCATCGTTGCGCCCGGGGTTTTCCTGGTGGCCGCTGGCGGCCGCTTCGAGGGGCCCTGGTTTTCCGCGGAGGAGTCCTGGGACCATAGGCCTCGTTCGGCCTGGCCTCGCCCTGGGAGAAGCTCGGCCGCGCGGTGCTGGCGGCGCTGGCGAGAGGCAACACGGGGCGGTGAGTTCAATGGGGCTCAGCCGCCCCGCTGGTGGGCCCGCGAGGCCCCGCTCGACAATACCCTAGTGGAGGCGGCGTGGCACAAAACAAGAGGGGACCCCAAATAGTAAGAGAAACAGCCCTGTGATTCTACAGGGGCCGCTGCGCCCTCGAGGTTCTCTCTCCTCTCTCTCTCTCTCTCTCTCTCTCTCCTCCTCCCCCTCCTCCTCCTCCTCCCCCTCCTCCTCCCCGTCCTCCTCCTCCTCCCCCTCCTCCTCCTCTCTCTCTCTCTCCCCCCTGCGCGCTTCCTTCAGAAGAGGAGGAGGAGGAGGAGGAGGAGGAGGAGGAGGAGGAGGACGACGACGAGGAACAGGAGCAGGAGAAGGAGGGTCTGGATGAGGAGGAGAGGGAGGAGGGGGAGAAAGAACACGATAGACAGAAAGAGAGAGAGAGAGAGACAGAAAGAGGGAGAGGCAGAGAGAGAGCGAGAGAGAGAGGGAGTAACAGAGAGAGAGAGAGAAGCAATCAGAAAAAAAAGAGCGAGAGAGAGATAGAGAAGGGGAGATTTTTGAGGGAGCGGCGACCCCTGTGGACTCACAAGGTTGACGACGTCAGGGGTCGCCAATCCTTGTGTTTTCTTGGGGGCGTTCATGTCTGGGGTGCGAATCAAGGACGCCTTGTGCTTTCACTTGGGTTATGTTGGATCGTCGGGATCCCTGAGGTTCTGAAGCGTCGGAGGCTCCTGGATTGTGTTTTTGTTGCAGGGGGAATTCAAGCAAACAGACTCGAATGAATTCACACGATTCCCATGATTCTCATCCCAGAGATCCCAAACATCCTAATGAGAAGACGGGGCTTCGCGACCCCTGACGTCAAAAAAAACCTTGTGATTCTTCAGGGGTCGCTGCTCCCTCAGGTCTCTCTCTTGTTCTCTCTCTCTCTCTCTCTTTCTCCTCATCATCCCTCTCCTCCTCCTCCTCCTCCTCCTGCTCCTCCTCCTCCGTCCTCCTCCTCCTCCTTCGCCCTCCTCCGCCCCGCCTCCTCTATCTCTCCCTCGTTTTTTCTTTCTCTCTCTCCCTGTCTCTCATGTGCGCATCAGAAGAGGAGGAGGAGGAGGAGGAGGAGGAGGTGCAGGTGCAGGAGGTGCAGGAGGTGGAGGAGGAGGAGGAGGAGCTGGAGGAGGAGGAGAAGGAGGAGGGGGGGAACGAGCAAGAGAGACAGAGAGAGAACAAACAGAAAACAGAGAGAGAGAGAGAGAGAGAGAAACAGCGAGAGGGAGGAGTCACAGACAGATGATCTTGAGGATGCAGCGATCCCTGTGGACTAGCAAAGTTTGCGACGTCAGGGGCCGCCAAACCTCGTGTTTTCATGCGGATCTTTGGTACCTCTGGCATGGGAATCAAGGGAGCCTTCTGTATTCGTGTGATTCCCAAGCTTCTGAAGCTCCGTAGGCTCCTGAATCGATTTCTGGGGAATGAGAGAATTTACAAACTCCCCAAACATCAAATGAAAACATACGGTTCTTTGATTCACATCCCAATGCCACACACAAGGTTTGGCGACCCCTGACGTCGCAAACACCGTAATTCCACAGGGATCGATGGTCCCTCAAGCCTTTCTCTCCCTCTTTCCATGTATGTTTCTATCCAGTGCGCTCCAGAAGAGGAGAAGGACGAAGAGGAGGAAGTGGACGTGCAGGATGAGGAGCTGGAAGAGGAGGAGGAGGAGGAGGAGGAGGAGGAGGAGGAGGAGGAGTAGGAGGAGGAGGAGGAGAGAGAGAGAGAGAGAGTGAGAGAGAGAGAGAAACAGAACACTGAAAAAGAGCCTGAGAGGAGGAGGAAGAGGAGGAGGAGGAGGACGGGATGATGATGATGATGATGATGATGATGATGATGATGATGGTGATGATGATGATGATGATGATGCTGATGCTGATGCTGATGCTGATGATGATGATGATGATGATGATGATGTGATGATGATGATGATGATGCTGATGCTGATGCTGATGCTGATGATGATGATGATGATGATGATGATGAGGATGAGGATGAGGATGCGGATGAGGATGAGGATGAGGATGAGGATGAGGATGATGATGGATGATGATGATGATGATGATGATGATGCTGATGATGATGATGATGATGAGATGATGATGATGATGAGATGATGATGATGATGATGATGATGATGATGATGATGATGCTGATGCTGATGATGATGATGGTGATGGTGATGGTGATGGTGATGGTGATATGGTGATGGTGATGATGATGATGAGAGGAGAGGAGGAGGAGGAGGAGGAGAGGAGGAGGAGGAGGCGGAGGAGGCGGAGGAGGCGGAGGAGGCGGAGGAGGAGAGAGGAGGAGGAGGAGGAGGAGGAGGAGGAGGAGGAGGAGAGGAGGAGGAGGAGGCGGAGGAGGCGGAGGAGGCGGAGGAGGAGGAGGAGGAGGAGGAGGAGGAGGAGGAGGAGGAGGAGGAGGAGGAGGAGGAGGAGGAGGAGGAGGAAGGAGGAGGAGGAGAGGAGAGAGGAGGAGAGGAGGAGGAGGAGGGAGGAGGAGGAGGAGGCGGAGGAGGAGGAGGAGGAGGAGGAGGAGGAGGAGAAGGAGAGAGAGAGAGAGAGAAACAACAACAATAACAAGAGCCAGAGAGACAGGGGCCGCTTCCCCTTCGAGTTTCTTCCGTCGCACCCTCTCTTTATGTCCCCCTCTCTCGCTCACCCTTTCCGTCACGCTGCTCCGTCGGGAGAGGAAGAACACGACGAAGAGGACGATCATAACAATCACCGTCGCAAAGTAATATTGGGAAGACGGGGTGCTGGGGGCAGGGGCTGTCCATACCAATCTCTATATATATATATATATATATATATATACAAGTGGCACGTGTGTGTGTCCAGGCTTTAACAAAAAAACTGAAAGGGCGTTTGAAGCAGGAAGACACCATGACTGCAGGATCGGAGATGGAGAAGGGGAAGCTGGGGCGGCGCCGCCAGGGCGTGCCCAAGAGAAGGGGAAGAGGCAGGAGGTGAACACAGAAGCATATAAGATCGAGGTCGCACTCGAGCGCTGCGACGTGTGTACCAGGACCCCCCCAGGAACCCTCAGGAGGCCCAACTTGGATACTGGAAGAGGCTCCAGGAGGCCTCGGGATTGTGAGTGTTGTGTGTGTGCGTGTGTGTGTGTGTGTGCGTGTGTGATGTGTGCTTTGTGTTGTGCGTGTTTTTGTGCGTTGTAGGTGTTGTTTGTGTGTGTTATGTTTGTCTAGCGTGTGATGTGTTGGGTGTGATTTGTGTCTCTCTGTGCGCATGTAGTTCTGAGGCCCCAGGAGGCCCCGGGCGGCCTTAGGAGGCCCCAGGAGACCCCAGGAGGCTCGAGGAGGCCTCAAGAGCCTCCAGGAGGCCGCAGGAGGCTCCAAGAGGCCCCAGGAGGTTCAGGAGACCCCCAGGAGGCTCCGAGGCGGGTTCTGGGGTACCAGAACGCACAGAAAGCCCCAGGAGGCCTCAGGAGGTTCCAGGTGGCCCCCAGGAGGCTCCGAGGCGGGGTCTGGGGTACCAGAAGGTACGTCGGGGCTCAATTTTGGGAGGATGTTTCAGGCGAAACCGCTGCTCTCTGAGAATCGGAGTCAACATCATTGAAATTCCGATGTGTTTTTGAAGGTTTTATGTTATCATGTTGAAATTCCGATGTGTTTTTGGACCCTGACGTCGCGATCTGCGTGAGGGGGGCCACCGATTTTCAGAATTTCGAGGATGTCCTTAGCGAAACAGCCAGACAAATCGCGAACGCGGCGCCCCGCGTACGCATTAATCGCCTCTGAGCTCTACTCCCTCGGAGAGGTGCGTATGATCATATATATATATATATATATATATATATGTGTGTGTGCATATATCATATACCTCTGTATATATATATATATATATATATATATATATACACATGTACATCTATCATCATAAATAGTGTGTTATCAGACTTCGGTCGTTCTGAAAACAGGCCCGGAAACGATATGCTCTGCGGGATCCTGTTGGCGTTTCTGCGCAGCCCCATCCGGCGGGGCCCAGGCACCTCGGAGTACAGTCGGACCGAGGTCTGCGATCGAGGTCTGGTTCGGAGACGGTGCCCTCGTATTCTTCGTGCTTGCTGGATGCTCTCGTGCCTACTGGGGGAGGGTACCCTTGGCTGTTCTGTCTGTTTGTCTGTTTTGGCCGACGGAGGGCCCCATGTGCTTGAAGGATGTTCTTCTGGCCGAGGGCCGATTGTATACGTTCGCAGTTAGTCGAAGAAGGGAACACACCATAAACATCAGTTTTTGCGGAGAAAAAAAAAACGATGTGGAACATGGTGGGCGTTTGCGGTGGGGAAAAAAACCATAAACATCAACTTTTGGCGCTCCGCGCGGATCTCTTGGATCCGCGCTGGCCCCTCCCCCAAGCGGCGCCTTTGGAGCCGCCCCTGGCGCGGTCCGCGCGCCGGGGAGGGGGTCCAGCGCAGATCCAAGAAATCCGCGCGGAGCGCCGGAAGTGTATGTTTGCACCGGTGTTCTTGCTCCTCTAGTTCCTTCTGTAGCAAATCATGGAAGCCTGGTATACCCTCTTAATTCCACATTTTGCTTCCATCAGCGTCTGGGAGTCGATGGGAGCGTCGATTAGCGTCTGGGAGTCGATGGGGTAGCGCCGACTTAGCCGATCTAGCATCGATTGGCGTCGATGTTGCGTCGATCATTGTCGGTTTGGCGTCGACTACAGCGTCGATTCGCAAGAGCCGACAAGATGGTACGGGAGGCTCCCATGAGTTGCCACCGAAAGTTCCCCTCCTCTGGGATGACCGTGGGGGGTTCTAACTGGAGAAGGTGGGTTACAGGTGGATGCCAAGGTGGGTTATATCTGGCCCAACCTGGTTTACAAGTGGGTTACCAGTGTTCCGAGTGGCTTAGGGGGGTCAGATAACTCCGCCAAGTGGGCGGAGTCCAATTACTACCCTGGATAGCCAACCCCCCGAAAAGCCACTCGGGGCACTGGTGACCCACTTGTAAGCCAGGCTGGGCCAGATATAACCCGCCTTGGCATCCTCTTGTAACCCCCCTATCCACTTAGCACCCCCCCAGGTCATCCAGTAGGTGCTCGCATATATATTATATATAATATATATATATATATATATATATATATATATATATGTATATATATACACATATATATACATATATATATATATATATATATATGAGCGTATACTCAGATGTAGATGTGTACGCATATACCTTTCTGGCTTCTGAGGCTTCGGGAAGGCTTCCTCCATCCCCTCCTCCTCCGCCCTCCACCTCTGCTCACCACCTCCCTCCTCCTCCGCCCTCCACTTACAGTGCCGTTTTTAATACATGCTCCGCGTGCGGATCATGTATTAAGAAATGCAGGGATTTAGTATTAACAACAGCGATGAGTTCATGCATAAAATTGTTCAGAAATGAATCATGCATCAACAAATACCATATTTTCTGTTATTCTGACAAAAAATCAGATGTATTGAAAAGTGCCCTGTTGAAAACCCCCCCACGGTCATCCCCTCCGTGGCTTCCCCCCCCACCGCTGCGGGCGCGCGCCCAGCGCGCGCCGTGTCCCCCCGCATTTCGGGAGCCTTGAGACGGGGGGTCCATGCAAACGGGGGTCAGCCAGAGCGCCCGATCTTGCAGGATCCTGCACGGCCAGGTTCGTATTGACCCGGGCTTGGGTGGGTGCAGGGCCCTTCGGGATCCGGCAGGATGCCCTGCATTTGACCCGCGGGTTTGGTGCAGGACCCTGCAGGCTATCCTGCAGGCTATCCTGCAGGGCCCGGCTGACCCGGGCCTGCACTGACCCGGGCCAGCGGATCGATCCCCCCCCTTCGCGGGCAGGCGCGGCAGGCCCTGCCGGTTCTGGGCCAGGCGCTGGCCGGCGCCACGGAGACGGCCGCGCGGGCCGGGCTGCAGGCGCGGCGCCGCGGCCGCCCTGCGTCGGCGCCGGGCCCTTTTTTTCTCGCGTCGTTCGGACAACAAAAACACAAAAAAAGACACAATGCGGAGGTTTTTCGCCGCTTTCGACAACAAAAACAACAACAAAAAGGAAAGCACAGGGCGGAGGTGTTTCGCCGCTTGCGGCCCCCGGGGGGGCTCTCAAGCGACGCGCCGGGGTGGAGCACCGGCCCCGGGGAAGGGGTCGGGGGACTTCCGGGGACGCCGCACCGACAAAAAGCAGGACGTCGCATGTTTGGGAACGGCACCCATACCCTGCCCCCGTTTTCCCCTTTGCGGGCCTCCCGGGCGGTCCTCGTCGCCGCCGCTGGATTCGCCTCGAAATCCTGGTCAGAGCGCACGCCAGGAGAGGTCCGGGGAGTAGCGGTATCGGTACCTTTTGGTCTCCCCAGCCTCTGCGTTGGGCCCTGCTCTCGCGTTGCAATTTTTCCCTGCAAAAAAACAGGGCGGAGTAGTGTTCTGCCGTTTTCGGCCTCTGGAGGAGGCTCTCGCGGGGCCCCGGGACCGTGAGAAAACGACGCGCAGGGTGAAGAACCGGCCCCGTGGTCTGGGTCGGGACTTCCCGCGCGTTGCAGGAATCAGGACGTCGCATGTCTGGGAACGACACCCATACCGCTACCCTTCGCCCGTTTTCACCTCTTCGGGCGCCTGCTCGGAGGCCTTCGTCGCCACCGCTGAATGTGCTTCGGAGTTCTGGTCAGGATGGGTTCCGAAAGAGTCCCGGGAGTAGCGGTATCGGTACCTTGTGGTCTCCCCATGGATGGGGCCGAAGTAGATGGGGTCGGAGGATCGCGCTGCACTGCCGATGCATCGCCAATGCGGCTCGATGTAAAGGCCGTGATTCTTCACGCCCACGTCGCCCGTGCATCGCGGATGCATCGCCGATACATCGGCGATGCATTGCCGATGCGGCGCGATCCTTCGACCCCATCTACTCAGACCCCATTTAGGAGGCCTCTACCATAAGAGTGGCTTTCGGCCGGAGTGACTTTTGGCTGGAGTGCTCCCAGATTCACCGAGCGCGTTCCATTACTCGCAAAGTGCTTACTCGCAACTGTCAGGAAGCCAAGAAATGTCTTCCTCTCGTGGCGGATCCAGGCCATTTGCGAGTAGATGTTCTTGCGAGTAGTGGAACGCGCTTGCCCAGTAAGAGTGACCTTTCGCCAGAGTCACTCTTGGTGTGGGCTCAATGGGGCCCCCCGATCGCCGAATGCGAGTCGAAGAACACAAACAACTGCATAAACATAAACTTTTGGCGCTCCGTCGCAGGTGATTGCATTCGGTGGGTTGTTGCGTTGATGCTGCGTCGCTGCACGCGTCTGGGCTGCTTCTGGTATATTCAGTTTCGATCGCTTTCGACTTCGTTGTCGTCGGCTCGGTTGGTTTCGTGTTGTACTGTCGCTGCTGATGGCTGTGGAATTTACGTAACAAAAGACGAGCCCTCAATTGTGATCTAACCCGCGTTGTCACCGAAGGTGTCGCAGAAGTTGAGAACAGCACTGGTTTCCGTCAGGGATTTCGGTCACCTTTGGTCTCTATCGGGCTCTGGGGGTCGCTCACGTTCGGGCCGATTTTCGGGCCAATGATCGATCACTGCGCCCGTTGATGGGGCGAGGCTACGCGGCCTTCTCTCCCACAAAACCAACAACAGAGTAATGAGTAATGCCTTCCTTGCATTGCCAGCGGAGCCGTGGAGAGGATAACGGGATCAGGCCGATGCGGTTTCCATCTGTCTATCGACATGCTTCCGGTAAGCCCGGCGACTGTACACGTGCAGCACCGCGGCAGGGAGGCGATTGAGTTTGAGGCTCGCTGCAGCCCAGCTGTTTGTTTAGATTGGCGCGGGTCTCGAGCACCACCTCCCCGGTTCTACTTCGTTCCGATCGGTTTGGTTGGATATTTGGTTCGGCATTTTAATTCCATGCTAGCGCTTCGCTAATGGGCTCGGGGCAAACGTTCTTCTCACTAGAATCTCAGGGGGGGCCGGGGGGAGGCGTCTCATCGGCCCAGAATCTGCTGGCAGCGTTCACTACGATGTTCGATCCGATGGATTTCCTGAGGAATCCGATGGATTTCCGGGGGAATCCGATGGATTTCCAAAGGAGTCCTATGGATGTTCGAAGGAATCTTGCGGATCTCCCAAGGAATCTTATGCATTTTCAAAAGAATCCGATGGATTTCCAAAGAAATTCTACGGCTCGATTTAGTCCAGACATGTGATTCATTGTGGCGTTCTGGCTCGAATGTGGCGGCCCAGAATCTGCCCCCAGCGCTTACTCTGGTCTCTGGCTCGATCTTGGTCCAGAAATGAGGTTCATCATGGTGTTCTGGCTCGATCTCAGCCCTCCCAGATTTATATCCGAAACTCACTATAGCGTTCTTGTTCGACTTGGTAGACATTATCCTGACGAAGGGCACAACCATATGCAGTTGTGAGTGCCGCAGGGCAGGCGGGACGATCGAGGGGGAACTCCCTATGGGGCCGCGAACCGCATGAGACCGGCGAGCCGCATGAAGGGTGTTTCAACATGTGGCGGGGACCGCATGCGGGCTGTGGGGGAGACGCATGCGACGACGGCCGATGTGACCTTCGGTGGAACTTCTTGAGGGGCCACGAAATGTGCGACGGGCGTGCAGGAATGGGCTGGGGAGGCGAGCGCGAGGACGGCCGCAGGGACATTCGGTGGAGCTCCCTATGATGGGCCGCGAAACGTGTGAGCGGTGTGCTGAAATGGGTGGGTCGGACGCATGCGGGCAGCGCCACTGGAATTTCCGGCGGATCTCCTTATGGGGCCACGATGTTCGTGAGGGGTGTGCCGAAAGGGGCAGGTCGGACGCATGTGGCCGATGACTCTTGGATTTTTCGGTGGGTCTCCCTATAGGACCACGGTCCTCGTGAGGAGTGTGCCAAAATGGGTGGGTCGGACGCATGCGGCCGATGTCCCTAGGACCTGCAGTGGATCTCCCTATGGGGCCACGAAACGTGCGAGGGTTGTGCCGAAATTGGTGGGTTGGACGCATGCGGGCGGCGCCACTTGCACTTTCGGTGGAGCTTACCATGGGGCCACGATCCTCGTGAGGGGTGTGTTGAAATGGGTGGGTTGGGCGCATGCGGGCGGCGGCCCTGGGAGCTTCGGTGGAGCTCCCCATGGCGCCACGAAGCGTGTGAGGGGTGTGCCGAAGCTGATGGAGTTGATGGAGTTGATGGCGATGATGGCGATGATGACGATGATGACGATGATGACGATGATGACGATGATGACGACGATGATGATGCTGATGATGATGGTGATAATGATGGTGATGGTGATGGTCATGCTGATGATTGATTTGATGATGGGGGTGGTGGTGATGGTGATGATCATGATGGTGGTGAGGGTGATGATGATGAGATGATGATGATGCTGATGCTGATGCTGGTGATTGTGATGGTGACGATGCTACTGATGAGGATGCTGATGATGAGTGTGATGCTGACGCCGATGCTGATGCAGAAAATGATGCCGATGCTGATGTTTGCTGTTGATGATGATTATGTTGACGATGCTGATGCAGATGATGAGGATGATGATGCGTATGATGTGCCAATGCTGATTCTGAGTCTGATGATGATGACGATAATGATGATGATACTGATGCTGCTGATGATGAGTGTGATCATGATGATGACGAGGACGAGGAGCACGATAAGGATGAGGAGGAGAGCGAGGATGAGGATGAGGATGATAATGATGATGATGATCATGATCATGATCATGATCATGACAATGGTCTGACGATGACGATGACGGGGATGGGAACGATGACGATGACGATGGGGATTAGGATTAGGATTAGGATCAGGATGATGATGATGATGATGATGATGATGATGATGATGATGATGATGATGATGATGATGATAATGATAATGATGATGATGATGATGATGATGATGATGATGAGGGTGATGATGATGATGATGATGATGATGAGGGTGATGATGATGCTGATGATGATGATGACGATGATGAAATTGACGATTATGCCATGATGATGAGGAGGAGGAGGTCATGGATGGTGATGATGATGATGGTTGTGGTGGTGGTAATGTTGGTGGTGGTGGTGATGATGAAGTTGTTGTCGATGATGATGATCACGATGATGGTGATGCTGATGGTGATGACGATGCTGGCATGCGAAGAGCAAAGGCAGGGATGGGAGGAGGAGGAGGAGGAGGAGGAGGAGGAACGCGGGGGGCTGTCTCTTCAAAGCGATGACCCAGCACCTCTGGATGGACGGGGAAAATGAAGCTCGCTATTTTCTGGCTTGCCATATTTTCAAGACATGTACAGGGGAGCCTGGGGGGAGGCTTCTCACCGGTCCAGCAGCTTTCCCGCATTCGGCCCAGTATTGCGACCTGGCTCGCTTTCAGCCTTTGCAGATCCAGAAGTGAGATCCACTCTGGCGTTCTCTTTCGAGGCTCACTTTGACGTTCTGGCTCCCTTTCAGCCCTTGCAGATCTAGACATGAAATTAAGTACAGGGTTCTGGCTCGAGTTGGCCCAGAAGTAAGACTCACTATGGAGCTCCGGCTCGGTTTCAGTCCAAAGATTCGTTTCACCAGAATGTCCACAGGGGTGTCCAAGTGTTCTGGCTCGATTGAAGCCCTAGCAGATCAAGATATGAGACTCCGTCGAATGTTCTGGCAAATGAACAATGTATTTTCGCATGTTCCTATATGCTGCCCACTTCCTGGAGCTCGAATGCGTGTTTGTTTTCGTGATGCTCCGACACATCGACCAGTTCCTGTGACTCGATTCCTACATCTGTTTCATATGTTCCCGTCGGTTGCCGCTTTCCTGGGGCTCGACCCCTGTGTTTGGCGGCGCGCAGAGGGGGGTAGGGGGAGGGGGGAAGGCTTCTTAGAAGCACCCCTGCTTCTTAGAAGGTGCGGGCCTTCTCTGCAGATGTAAGGCCGGCGCCTTCTAAGAAGCAGCCTCCTTCTGAGAAGCCTTCCCCCCTCCCCCTACCCCCTTTCAGCTCTCCCCGAGGCTAGGATCCACTAATGGTGTTTTTTCATGCTCATTTTGTTGCTTTATGTTTTTTCTTGTTTCGTTTTTGCGGCGCGCGCTGGACTCGCGCTCCGAACTCATTGCTCATTGCCGTTTTTGTTGGATTCGGGCGCTATGGTTTTGCCCCCTCCTTCTCGTGGGGGGTGGCTGAATCGCGGGCGCGCGTATGCCCATGGTTGCGCATCTCGCGCGTATGCCCATGGTGGCGGCGAGCAGAAGGGGCCCTTCTGCTCGCCGCCAATGTGTGCTTCATTTCTTTGCCAATCTATGCTCCTCCTCCTGCGAGTGGCTCGAAGCCGATGTGCCGTGCCTACAGGTTTCCCCCCCCTCCCTGCGGCTCGAGTCCCCTGTGCTTTGCGCACGTGCCTACTCGCCACCCACCAAACCACCCCAACCCAACCCGAAGGTCTCGATTTGCCCTCCATTTCCAGTTGGGGGGTCGGGGAACATCGAGAAAACACATATGGAACCCGTACCCCCCCCAACCCGAAATTCGGGTCTTCGGGTTGGGTTGGGGTGGTCTGGCAGAGAGTCACCTACAGACTGGCCCTCCTGTGGGCTTGGAACCTGGTGCGCTTTTTGCGCATGTGCCCGCGGACTGCCCCCCTCCCCTGTGGCCTCGGACCCCCCGTGTGTCTCCCCGGGCCTCTCCCGACCCCGGGGCGCAGCGTCGGATGTCTAGTTGCATCCGCTGGCGACCCGGTGATTTGTACGTCTCTGGAGGAGGAGGAGGAGGAGGAGGAGGAGGAGGAGGAAGAGGAGGAGGAGGAGGGAGGAGGAGGAGGAGGAGGAGGAGGGGAGGAGGGGGAGGAGGGAGGGGAGGAGGAGGGGCTGCGAGGCTGACGGTGCGGGTCGGAGTCCAAGCCAAGCTGCGCGCCAGCCAGAGCCCACGCTCCCCGCGGGGGCCCCCCGCGGGCCTCGGGACATCACCTCCTCCTTTTCCTCCTCCCCCTCCTCCTCCTCCTCCTCCTTCTTCCTCCTCCTCTTTTTCCTCCTCCTCCTCTCTCCTCCTCCTCCTCCTCCTCCTCCTCCTCCTCGACTTCCTGAGTTCCAGGCGCCCCAGCCAGCAGGCCCCCATGGGGCTTCGCACCCCCATCTCCGGGGGCTCGAATTCCGTGTCTTACGCGTGTGCCTATCGTTTGGACCTCTCTTGTGGCTTGAATCCTATGTTATTGCTGTCGTATGTGCCCATAGATTGCCGTTTCCTGGGGCTCGATTTCCATGTTTTTCATGTATTTTATTGTGCATTACCCTTCTCCTGTAGGTCGAATCCTATGCGTGCTATGTCTGTGCCTATGGATTCCCCCCTCCTGTGGCTCGAATCCGCTGTGTTTCACGCATTCGCCTGTTGATTGCCCCTCTCCTGTGGCTCGAGTCCTGTGCGTCTCCCCAGGCCTCCCGAGGCCCGGGATGGACCTCGGCAGTGTATCTGCACCCCTGTTTTTGAAGCCTCTCTGCGGCTCCTCCCCGGGCCTCCCGAGCTCCTTCCGGGCCCCGGGACGGAGCGCGTCGGAGGTTTGTGTGCATCCCGTGTCAAGGCACTGCTTTCAGTGAGGCCCCTGGGCGCCCGGGGGCCTCCCGAGGCCTCGCACCCGTCTCCCTCTTTTGTGGGGGGCCTCCCGAGGCCTCGCACCCCTCCTCTCCCTCCTGTGGTTCGATGTGTATCTATATACACATATATATATATACACATATGTATATATATATATGTGTGTGCGTCTGTGTGTGTGAGTGTGTGTGTGTGTGTGCGTGCGTGCGTGCGTGCGTGCGCGCGTGAGTGCGTTATTTATGACTTGTGTGCCCGTGTCGGGGGACCCCAGACGGGGTGGTGACCACACCGTGTGGTGGGTCGGTGGGGCTTCGGGGTCCCCGCACGGTCCCGGGGCTCGGGTCGTGCTCCGCGAGCGTCTCGGGCGAGCCTTGGGCGTCCGGGGTCCCAACAAAGCCGTGCGTGGACGGACCGTGCGGTGGGGTCTTGGGGGATTCCGAGGTCACCGCGCGGTCTGTCGCCGCACCGTTTCGGGACTCCAGGCTGTGGGTTGGCCCTCTTCTCCTCCTCCTCCTCCTCCTCCTCATCCTCCTCCTCCTCCTCCTCTTTCTCCTCCTCTTTGTCCTCCTCCTCCTCCTCCTCCTCCTCCTCCTCCTGGGGCTCGAGTCCCATGTGTTTTTTAGGTGCGTGCCTGCAGATGGCCCGTTTGAGTGCTGCGTGGTGTTTTACGTGTGTGCCTATGGACTGCCATTTCTCTTCTGATGAGTATCGTGGAACCGATCCCCATCCCCACCAGCGTGGGCTGGGCCCCACTGGCCGATTTACCCCCCCATAGGCCGTATCCTTCGGGTTTCGAGGGTGTATCCCAAACTGGGGGTGTAATTTGGTGGGGGTCTCGAAGGGGATGGGCATGGGGATGGGGATCAGTTAAACGATACTGATATGGCCGGACTCCTATGCGTTTTGCGTAAATGCTTATGGAGTGTTCTCTCGAGTGGCTCGATGTTCATGTGTTTTACGTATGAGGTGGATAGGGAGGCGGATCGTGGGGAGTAGGAAGGGGCGGAAGTGGGGGGAGGGACGGACCGGGAGGTGGAGGAGAATTAGGCGGAGGAGGCGGAGAGGAGGAGGAGGAGGAAGTGGAGGAGGATTAAATAGGAGGAGGCGGAGGAAAAGGGGGAGGAGGAGGAGGAGGAGGAGGAGGAGGAGGAGGAGGAGGAGGAGAGGAGGAGGAGGAGGAGGAGGAGGAGGAGGAGGAGGAGGAGGAGGAGGAGGAGGAGGAGGAGGAGGAGGAGGAGGAGGAGAGGCGGAGGAGGAGGAGGAGGAGGAGGAGGGAGGAGGAGGAGGAGGAGGAGGAGGAGGAGGGAGGAGGAGGAGGAGGAGGAGGAGGAGGAGGAGGAGGAGGAGGAGGAGGAGGGAGGAGGAGGAGGAGGAGGAGGAGGAGGAGGAGGAGGAGGAGGAGAGAGGAGGAGGAGGAGGAGGAGGAGGAGGAGGAGGAGGATGGGGGGAGGAGGAGGGGGAGGAAGGAGGAGGTGGAGGAGGAGGAGGAGGAGGGAGGAGGAGGGAGGAGGAGGAGGAGGAGGAGGGAGGAGGAGGATGCGGAGGAGGAGGCGGGCGACGGGGAGGGAGCGGCCGGAGCGCGCGGGCGAGGTGGGCAGCGTGGGCCTCAGAGCCGTGGCCGACATGCTGCCGGAGGTGGGCCGGGCCACGGCGTCCCTGGCGGAGAGGGCGCCTTCGCCTTCGCGGGGGGGGGGGCGCCGCAGGGGTGGGGCCGCCGCAGGGGTGGGGCCGCCGGCGCCTCGAGAGGGCAGGGCGGCGTCGGCCCCCGAGTCACGCTGTCGTGCTCCTCCTCCTCCTTCTTCTTCTTCTTTCTTCCTCCCTCTCGTCCTCCTCCTCCTTCCCCTCCTCCTCCTCGTCCTCCTCCTCCTTCTCCTCCTCCTCCTCCTCCTCCTCCTCCTCCTCCTCCTCCTCTCGTCGTTTTCTTCTGCATTGTTTCGCCGATCGGCGCGGGCCCTCGCACGCCTCAAGCAGTGGCGAAGCGTCCTGGCTCGCCTATAACCCTACCAAACAGTGTTCTAAGAACCTTCTGTAGTTACCACGACATGTTCTCAGAGCATTTCTGGCGGAGATTGTTTTGTTTTAGCACATCGGGTCCATGTTCTAAGAACATTGTTATTGTTCTTAGAACATTTTTTGGTTCTAAGAACATATCGTGGTAGGACTATAGGAATGCCGGGACGGTCGGTCCCTGCTCAAACGCCGTCTCTCCCCCGTGGAGCAGATCTTAGCTGTGTGTTGGCGCCCGTTTCGGGCCCGTGGGGTCTCTTTCTCGTGGGGCGTGCTGCTGCACACAGTCGCACCGAGCAGAAGCCCGGCGCCAGACCCTCCCACCTCCCCCCTCCGCCCAGTGCCGAAACGCCGAATAAGAAGACGTTTACGTGAGAACTCACGGAAGGTTCTGCTCGTCTTGGGTTGAATATGCACCGGCGCCCAAGCGCGCCCTCTCGCGTCATGAAACAATCACGGCGAGAGGTGTTATGTTCGACCTCTGGAGGCGCTTACTGGGCCTCGGGACCGTCAAACGACGACTCGGGAGGAGAAACCGGTCCTTGGGAAGGGGTCGAGACCTCTGGGGGTCGACGGTCGACGTCACGAAAGAATCATGACGTCGGGGGTCTGGGGAGTCACATGGGATTTCACGGAAGCTTCCGCCCGTCTTGGTTTGAATATGCACCAGCGAAGAGCGCCTCACAGTGCCAATACTGGTCCTATCGCCGAAGAGGGCCCAGTAGCGCCCAATTCTGGTAACGCTCGAAGAGCGCCCCAATAGCGACCAACAACGTCCAACAGCGTCATGTGAGGGAGATGTGTTGTGTCCGCTTTGCGCGCGGTTGGGTGCTCCATTGGGCGCCACGCGGACGACCAAAGGCGCCCGTGAGTTGTTTCCTAACCGACGTGGGCAACGAGCCCAGGCGAGCAGCGAGAGGAGGTAGGTCTACTCAGAAGGCGGCGGGGCTTCTCAGAAACCCTCGCGCTTTCTGAGAAGTCTTCTGTCTTGACGGCCCCTCTCCAATCGTCTTTCGGGGATTAAGCCAGAGAAGTTAATGCACATCGACGTCGGCATGTGGAAGTCCAAGTGGATAAAGGTGCATCCAGACGGGTCCAGGCAATTTTGGAGGAATCTTGGAGGAATCGTGGAAGTTCCAGCGTGAGTCAAAAAAAGCAAAGTCTTGAAGACCTTATCGAGTCAGACTCCCAACGTCCCAACGTCTGAATAATAGCAAGGCGCAGATGTTCGTCGTGTTCGGCGTCTGGAGGCAGTTTTTGGGCCCCTGGGCCATCACATAACGATCTGGGACGAAACATCGGTCCCTGGTTCGCGGGAGGACCGTCTTGAAAATAAGCAAGGTTTCGGAGGTTCAGGGATCCGTTTTGTCGGTCCTTCTTCCATCATCTTCGTCGTCTGTCGTTATCGTCGTTCGTCGCCGTTGTCGTAATCGTCTCCGTCGTCTCTGTCGGTGTCGTGCGTCGTACTCGCCGTCGTCGTTGGTCGTCGTCGTCCGTCGGCCGCCGTCTGTCGTCACCGTCGTCGCTTTTCGTGGTCGCTCGTCGTGATCGCTGGCGTCGTTGTCGTCGTTCACCGTCGTTGCCGTTCGTCGTGCTGCCATCGTCGCGTCACCACTCGCCCGCGCGCCTGGGTGGGGAGAGGACAGGCGAGGAATCGGAGGAGGAGGAGGAGGAGGAGGAGGAGGAGGAGGAGGAGGAGGAGGAAGAGGAGGAGGAGGAGGAGGAGGAGGAGGAGGAGGAGGAGGAGGAGGAGGAGGAGGAGGAGTGTGGGAGGAGGACGAGGACGAAGACGAGGAGGAGGAGGAGGAGGAGGAGAAGGTGAGAGGCACAAGGCTTTCTCAGAAGGCGGGGGGTTTCTCTTAGAAGCCCTCCCGCTTTCCAGAGGCATCCCCTCGGCCGTTCTCCGGACCTCCTCTTCGCTGCGAGGCTCGAGATGAAGTTACGAACAACCTCGAGGCAACGCAGCAGAAGCCAGAGCACTTGATGCCCCAGACATGATCGCGTCGTCAAAACAAATCAGGATCTGAGATGATTCTCGGCCTCGGGGGGCCCTCGCCGGGCCTCGGGACCGTCAGACAACGATTCGGGACGAAACACCGGTCCCGGGGAGAGGGTCGGGACTTCCAGGGGCGCCGTGCTGAAAAACGCGTCTGGGGCTTCTGCTCCGCGCGCGCACACCCGTGCGGGAGCTGCCGCCCGCGTGCCAAAAAACGGCTGCGGTGGCGGGGCCGACGAGGAGGCAGGCACGCGAGCGCGGGGGCTCGCGCTGGGAGGGAGTCGGCGGCGCGCCCGGGGGCGGGCCTTCGCAGAAGGTCGCCTTCTCGGAGGGGGGCTTGCGGGCCGGGAATGTTCTTCGGGTGGTTGGGCGCCGCGTAATGGGGTGGTCATAAATGGGGGGGTGTCGCGGGTGGTCCGAAAAGGTACCCAAACGGTACCTAAACGAGCCCCCTGGGGCTCCGGAGGGGCCCGAGATGGGCACGGAAAGAACGGGTACGATGCCCAACAGCAGTTCTTGTTCATTCTGAACAGGATTCGCTGTCCACGCCGCCGCGGCCTGTGTCCATTCGAGACAGAAGGCCGCCTGCCCAACAGCGGCCGCTGTTGGTTTGGGACAACATTTGTTGTTGGGCATTGTACCCATTCTTTCGGTACCCATTTCGGGTGTCCAAAGTGGAGGGCAAGGGGTGAGGTCCGACGTGCCACGTCGATGCCTCTTCGAGGCTCGAGTCTGCGGAAGGGTGACTCACACAACGGCTTGAGCCTCGAGGCGCGAGAGCCCATGTGGATTTCACCCTGAGCCCTCCACCCCAAGAAACCTCCTCCTCCTCCTCCTCGTTCTCCTCCTCGTTCTCCTCCTCCTCTTCCTCCTCCTCCTCCTCCTCCTCCTCCTCCTTTTGTTCCTCCTCCACCCTGAGCTCAGGCTGGGCCCTCCCCGAAGCCGCGGAGCACTTCTCAGAAGACCAGGGGGGTTTGTGGTCGTTTTCTCCGGGGCTCAAGGGACGGGGGTCAATGCAGACGGGGGTCAGCCAGAGCGCCCGATCTTGCAGGATCCTGCAGGGCCAGGGTCGCACTGAACCCGGGTTTGGGTGCAGGATCCGGCAGGATCCTTCGCATTGACCCGGATTTTGGTGCAGGATGTTGCAGGATCCTGCCGGATCCTGCAGGATCTTGCGAGGCCCGACTGACCCAGGTCTGGATTGACCCGGGTCTGAAGATCCCCGATTTCTTATTCATTGTTTTGCCGACCCCCCGCCCCGTGGAGTAGATCTTGGCTGTTTTTGGCGCCTGTCTCAAGCATGTGGAGTCCCCCACAGGACCGCTGTTGCAAGCAGTCGCAGATCTTGGCTGTTTTTGGCGCCTGTTTCGAGCAGGTGGAGTCCGTCTACAGGACGCACTTCTGTAAACAGTCGCACTAAGCAGGGGTCCAGAGCCAGACCCCCCCCCTCCCCCCCCTTCCGCCCAATGTCGAAACGTCGACTAAGAAAACGTTCACCTCCTGAGAAGCCCCGCCGCCTTCTGAGAAGGCCTTCTCCTTCTCACTTCCTCCTTCGCTCGCCGCCGAGAGAGAAAGCATCAAAGCGGGCATGTCTTTGTTCTCTGCAGAGTTTGGAGTCGCGGAGCCGTGAAGAGCCGGCTCGCGGGATGACGAGTCGTCGCCCCGGGGAAAGGGGTGCAAACCTCTGGGGGCCACAATTTTGGGGGCCACGTTTTGAGAAGAGATCGCGGCTCGAGGGACAAATCTTTGGGAGTATGGCCTGGATGTCACGGGATCTTGCTCATGCCGATTTGGTCATGGTCCATGGCGGGTGTCGCGGAGTCCACGAATTGAAAATCGGCACGACGCTTCCGCGTTAAGATTTGGTCATGGTCCCCGCTCTCTTCCCCTCCAACGGCGTTGGATGTCTGGGGTCTTGATGCCTCAGGAGGCGTCTTGAGCTCTGCCGCATCTTCCTGGGGCAGCGTCCACTCCGATGCGATCGAGCCGATGTCGGTTCCTGCTGGCCCCGCCCGATCCGATTCCATGTTCCGACGATCCGACGTGGCTCGGTGCTGCACGGCGCTGTCTGCACGTCCTGGCACAGCCGATCTGATATTTCGATTTCTCGTGCCGGTGCGGCCCGATCCGACGCTTGGCATCGCTCGGACGTGTGCATTTTTCCTTCGGCGAGGGCCATCGAGGAGCATCCTTGATCATTTGGCGAAGAAGCCACGCACGAAACCGACAAAAACACAGGGAATGGACGTCCGAGCGATGGCCAGCTCACGTGTTTGCACGTGCCCCAGGCCCCCCCAGAAACGTCTACAGTCGGGGCGCTGACGAAGGAACCCTTTTGGTTGGGGAGGGGCTCCGCGTTCCTCAAGTGTGTCACAGCTTGCCTCAGGTTTTCTTTGTGTTTTCGATCGGAAATCGATGCTTAGCTTCGATTTCTCGTGCTGGTGCGGCCCGATCCGGCGCACAGCGAGCGACCTCGCGCAGCGCGCGCGGCCTTCCCCGGGGGGCCCGCCGCCGCGGCCGGCCGCGGCGGCGGCGAGGCGCTGCCTTCGGTTCAGCAGGGCCTGGCCGCGGCGGGGAAGAGCACGAAGAGCTTCGCGGAGACGCAGCTGAGCGGGTACCAGGACGGGCCGCGCCGCGGCGGCGAGAGTTCTCGGCGTGGTTGGTCGGGGCGCTGTGGGTTCTCCGTCTGCTCCTGTTCCTGCTCCTCCTCCTCCTCCTGCTTGTCCTCCTCCTCCTCCTCCTCCTCCTCCTCCTTGTCCTCCTCCTCCTCCTCCGCCTCCTCCTCTTCCTCCTCCTCCTCCTCCTCCTCCTCCTCCGCCTCCTCCTCCTCAGCCGTTCCTCCCGAGCGGAGGGGCCAGGCCGCCGCGCGCGCGCGGGGCCCCGAGCCCCCCTCGGGTCCCGTCGGCAAACTTGGGAGCGGCAATGCCGACGGGGAACCGCCAGACATAGACCGCGGCAGAGAGCAGGCTGGAGGGCAGCAGGTACACGGAGGGCTCCTCAACGGCGTGGGGAGAAGGAGGGGATCGTGCGCCGCCCCAGCGACAAGGGGGGCCAGCAGACGCGACGCGTCGTGGCAACTCGCCGCCCCACGGCCAGAGCTTCGCTGGAAGCCCATTCCGGTTTTGCGCATCATCTGCCACGGGCCCGCGGCCACCGGCGCAGGTGCGCCCCAGTGTGTGTTGCGGGGGGATGAACAGTGCAACGTCAATCTCTCTCTCGGGCTGGGGGGGCACCGAGGTATCGCCACAGCGTTCGGGCTCCCACTTATCCCATACCGTCTGCAAGATCATGGCGCTGTACATGTTGAAGGCCATCGTGCACTACGGCTGGCCACATTCCTTCTTGTGCGATTGCATCCTGAGCTCTTTGTTTGGTCATGGGAGTGGTAAGTCCTCCCGTTCCTTAGGGTTGGTGCTGAACCCGAAAAGAACAACAGAGTTTTGCGAAAAGCACCAGGAGGAGGTTTGGGGTGAACCGAGAAACCCCTGTTTCGGAGTGGGCGTTTGGCCCGCTGTATCTCGAGTTCGCGTCAGTGGCCAAAGGCCGCTGGGATGGAGCGTCCAAACGAGATGTTTCAGCACCCTTATGTCTACCGCGGAGCGGGGATAATAAGAGAGTGCGCTCCCCCTTGAGGGCCCCTTTCAAGAAAGGCCCCTCTCGCAGACAGAAAATAGCCCAGGAAATAGTCCTCCTCCTCTCCTCCTCCGACTCCTCCTTGTCCTCCTCCTCCTCCTCCTCCTCCTCCTCCTCCTTGTCCTCCTTGTCCTCCTCCGCCTCCGCCTCCTCCTCCTCCTCCTCCTCCTCCTCCGCCTCCTCCTCCTCCTCCTCCTCCTCCGCCTCCTCCTCCCCTCTGTCCTTCCCCTCCTCGCGAGCGGGCGCGGAGCAGCACTTCGAACCATCGAAATCGCCGCCGCGCCCTGCCCTTGGGAAGCGCCCGTGCGGCCAGACGTTGCGGCCAGAGCTCGGCCAGGCCAGCGGACTATATGTTCCCGCAGCCGTTGTGGAAGCACTTCCGGGGAACCCGTAGGGGAGAGAGGAAGCACAAAGAGTAAGAAGGAGGAGGAGGAGGAGGAGGAGGAGGAGGAGGAAAAGGAAAAGGAGGAGGAGGGGGAGGGGTATGAGGAGGAGGAGGCGGCCTCTTTGGAGCCTCTTGGGGCACTCTTGGATCCTGGGGGATTCCTGGAGGCCTCTTTGGGGCTTCCTTAGGCCTCTTGGGAGCCTTTGATGCTCCTTGGGAAGCTCTTTGGTCGTCTGAGGGCGTTCCTGGCCCGTGTGACGCCGTCGGAAGTCGTCTTGGGGGCATCTCTGGGCCGACTTGGGGCCCTCTCGGGGCATTCCAAACCGTCAAAGATGCCATCCTGGCCGTCCCGGAGGTCTCCTGAGCCGCCTTGGGGCTCTCTTTTCATTGGGGTCGTCTTGGGGGCCTCCTGGAGCGTCAGAGGGCCGTCTCTCGGAGGATGGGCGCTCTTAGGGCCATCTTGGTGGCCTCTTGGACCGCCTTCGCCTTGTGGAAAGCCGAAAATGAAAAAAATTCAAAAGCCTTCAAAGGCCGAAATCATGTCACTGATGTTGGCATCTTCGGGCCTTCCCTGGAGGTCCTCTTGGAGGCCTCTTGGGCTGTCCCGGATGCTCGAGGTCATTGCGGGACTTCCTGGGTCCATCTTGCAGCCATGCACCGTGGCATGCAGATTCTGCCCCGATGCACGTGCAAGAGGTTCCGAGGGAAAGGCGGCACACACACACACACACGCACACACACACACATATACACATACACACACATACATACACATACACACATACACACATACACACACATTCACACCCATTCACACACATTCACACACACACACACATTCACACACACACATTCACACACATTCACACACACACACATTCACACACATTCGCACACATTCACACACATTCACACACATTCACACACATTCACACACATTCACACACAACACACACACACACACACCCACACCCACCCACACACACACACACCCACACACACACACACATCCAGGCAGTGTCGGCCCCCGTGCCTGTCCAGCGGTCGGCTCCGACCAGACTTTCGAAATGAGGGCGGTCCCAGAGTCCCCCCAAACAGGCGAAGAGCGTCCTGATCGTTGTCGTCGTCATCCTCGTCGCCCCCGAGAGTCAAAAAGTCGCATTCGCCGAGATGCCCGAGAACGCCGCGCAGCCCGTCAAGGAACTGGTGAAGGACGTGCCGCTCGTCGTGGAAGGCGGCCGCGCCCGCCGCCCGGTGGAGGCCCCGGAGCTCGGGCGGCCTCCTCCATTTCCTCCTCCTCCTCCTCCAGTTCCTCCTCCTCCTCCTCCTCTCCTCCTCCTCCTCCTCCTCCTCCTCCTCCTCCTCCTCCTCCTCCTCCTCCTCCTCCTCCCCCTCCCCCTCCCCCCCTCCCCCTCCCCCTCCCCTCTCCTCCTCCACCTCCTCCTCTCCTCCTCCTCTCGTCCACCCTCCTCCACCCTCCACCTCCTCTCCTCCTCCTCCTCCTCCTCCTCCTCCTCCTCCTCCTCCTCTCCCCTCCCCTCCCCCTCCCCCTCCTCCTCCTCCTCCTCCTCCACCTCCTCCTCCTCCAGCTCCCGCCGGCGTCCTTCTTCTGTCCGCGTCCCCCAACCTGGGCCAGCGTGCCGGCGGCGGTCTGCCTCGTGCTTCCCGCTGCACGGATGTGGTTGCCGATGCCAGCACGGCCCCGTCCGGGGCCGCAGCTCCCGCGGCAAACGGCGCAGCAGGCTGCCGCGAAAACGTGCCAGGCACAGCCATGAGCTGCAGGAAATCCGACGTCATCCGCCCGACCACCTGTCTGCGCACTCCAGGTACCGAGCGGTGAGGAGGAGGAGGAGGAGGAGGAGGAGGAGGAGGAGGAGGAGGAGGAGGAGGAGAAGGAAGGAGGAGGAGGAGAGAGGAGGAGGAGGAGGAGGAGGAGGAGGAGGAGGAGGAGGAGGAGGAGGAAGAGGAGGAGGAGGAGGAAGGAGGAGGAGGAGGAGGAGGAGGAGGAGGAGGAGGAAGGGGGGAGGGGGAGGGGGAGGGGGAGGGGGGGGGGAGGGGGAGGGGGGGGAGGGGGAGGAGGAGGGGGAGGAGGAGGGGGAGGAGGAGGAGGAGGAGGAGGAGGAGGAGGACGAGAGAGGAGGAGGAGTAGGAGGAGGAGGAGGAGGAAAACGAGGAGGAGGAAAACGAGGAGGAGGAAAACGAGGAGGAGGAACACGAGGAGGAGGAACACGAGGAGGAGGAGGAGGAGGTGGAGGAGGAGGAGGAGGAGGAGGAGGAGGAGGGGGGGCTACTCAGGCCATCTCAAACATGAATCAAGGGGGCGTTGATTAGCGGCGGTTCTACTTTCCATTGGAAATCGCGAATTTCCGCCGCCGAACGAGGCTGCACCTGCCGCATTTTGGGGTTGGCACCTCCCCCGATCCATGGATTTGGTGACCGCGCTCCAAATCCATGGATCGCTAATGCATGTTTGCGCGCCTCCGAACTGAGGACAATAACGTGACTGCCCGCGAGTTGCGGGAAGCTTTTCTTCTGGCTCGGGAGAAGTTTGAGCACCACCCCACCCAATGCCTCTGGTACGGAGTGGCCTCCAGTCCTATTCACGATATTGTGTTTGGGTGTAATGAGACTGGTTGGGAATTTCTGGACCCCGCCCGTGTCCGCGCGAGAGTGGGTACTATCGCTCCCCCTGTCCAGCTCCAGCACAGCAGCAGCAGCAGTTACATAGGGTGGCGGGCTACAAATTGGCAGAGCTGATCAGATCCGTCTCAGAGGGCTTTGGACTCATCCTGTCAACAGGTCAGCAGGGCCTGGCATTCGTCGAAGCACTCTGCTGAGGATCAGCAGATCCTGCGCCAAGTGCTCACGGGGTGCTACTGCACTGGCACGGCCCTCCCCCGGCGAGGATGCAACGTCCCGCCGCAGCGCCAGCACTGCGGAGCCCCTGACGCCACTTACCACAGGGTATGGGTGTGCCCGTTCGGGGGTGGCCGTCGCCAAGAACTGGACCGTGAGCTCGCTGATGCAGCTCGAGAAGCTGGACCCATGGACCGCCTTTTCCGTTGTCTCTGGATCCCTGTTCCCCCCATTGAAAAGCCCATTGAAAAGCCCACCCCCTTCAGTGAGGACGAGATCGAGTACTCAGACAGAGATGGGGAAACTTGATCAGTTTGTTTTAAACACCCCAGGGGTGGAAATCTCAAGCCGCCCCCCCTTCGTGCGAGGGGTGGTTGGTGTGCTGCTCAAGCCGCAGAGACTGGAGATCTTAAGAGAGCTATCTGGTGCCGCTTGCCATCTTATGTTTCATGGAATGCCAACCTAGCCGAGCACCATGGCCTTCGTCATGCCTGTGTTCACCTACATGTGCCAGTGGATGCCGAGCCAGTCAACTTGTTTCTGAGTTTGCTGCGCTGTGGTGCGTGGAGCACCGACACCAGTTCGATCCAGGAGGCCGATATACATCCGCACGGACATGACGGGTTGGGCGTCACATATTATCAAAGCACATCAAGACCAGACCAGAGGAGACAGGGCGATCGAAGAGCATACGAGGATCCTTGGTAATGGATGGACCGATCTCATTGCCACAGAAATTGCCACATTTCAGGTCTCACACATTGATGTCAAGATTGTTGAATCAGCAGATAAACTCGGGCTGGGCGTTGTTTCTGCTTTTGTTCCCCTCTTGGGACCCCGGGGCCGGGCTCGCGACCTGTTCGGCGAGCTGGACAGGATCCGGAAGGCCATTCGGAGAAAAGATCGGGGCAGAGGGCCGCATGGGCCCCACAGCTTTGTGTGGGGCCCACACGCGCCTAAACATTTGGCAATGCTGATGGGCCTGTTTCCCACCACCTCCACCATCAGTTGGAGGGGGGAAGGAGGTGGAGGAGGAGGAGGAGGTGGAGGAGGAGGAGGAGGAGGAGAAGGAGGAGGAGGAGGCGGAGGCGGAGGCGGAGGAGAAGGAGGGAGAGGAGGAGGAGGAGGAGGAGGAGGAGGAGGAGGAGGAGGAGGAGGAGGAGGAGAGGAGGAGGAGGAGGAGGAGGAGGAGGAGGAGGAGGAGAGGGAGGACCCCCTCCCCCTCCAACCTGTAGTGGTGGTGGTGGTGGAAAACAAGCCCCTCAAATGCGTGGCCCGCGGGCGCTCCGCGATGAGGCCCTGGCGTTGCGGGCGGGGCCCCCGCACGCCCCCTCTGCCAGGTCCCTGGCCTCTGTTCTCCGCCCGCCCGTTCCTGTCGTACCGCCACGTGACCTTTTTCGGGGGCGGAAAAGAGGGGGGTGATGACTAGGGGGGAGGGTGGACATCATGGCGGGGGCCATGCTATTTCCCCAGATCTCATGGTGCTTCTTCTTGTCTCACTGCGTCCCTGGCCCCCCCGCTGGGCCACGCACGTGCCGCCGGTCATGATTTGCACCCCCCCTCTTGGACACCCCCCTCTTGGCCGCTCCCGACTTTTGGGCTGGAAGGATCATACTTCAGGGAAAAATAACATACAGACGCAATGAGTCGTCGATTCCCCAGAGAAAATACGGGAAACTATGGGGAGTGGGGGGGAAGACAAAAACCCAGAACATGTGGGGAAATATGGGGAGTGTGTTTTATTTGTGTGTCTTTGTTTGTGTGTCCCAGGGCCCCTTCAGGATTATGGCCACAGTAGCAGCGGACCTCTTCTGCAATCGTTGTGGGTCGCACACCGCACGGGTGAGGTCAGGCTCTGGTCTCCGTGACAAGTACTTGCCTGAGGTCCTTCATTTTCAACCCCGCGCCAAGTGGGAGAGGGCTCCGATCATGCATTGGTTCGCCTCCATGTGCCCTGCACGTTTAGGAGGAGGAGAAGGAGGAGGAGGAGGAGGAGGAGGAGGAGGATCAGGAAGAGAAGAGGAGGGGGAGGAGGAGGAGGAGGAGGAGGAGGAGGAGGGAGGAGGAGGAGGAGGAGAGGAGGAGGAGGAGGAGGAGGAGGAGGAAGGGGAGGAGGAGGAGGAGGAGGAGGAGGAAGAGGAGGAGGAGGAGGAGGAGGTCGAGGTGGATGAGGAGGGGGAGGAGGAGGAGGAGGAGGAGCAAGGTGGGGGAGGAGGAGGAGGAGGAGGAGGAGGGGGAGAGGAGGAGGAGGAGGAGGAGGAGGAGGAGGAGGAGGAGGGAGGGAGGGAGGGAGGGAGGGAGGGAGGTGGCCGTGAACGTTTGAGGCCACAGCGCAATGGCCACCGAGGGCCCAAGTGGCAAGATTCGCATGCCTGACCGCGCCCATTCTTGTACACCGCCAACGCTTCGTGGCCCCATAGGACTTCCACAGACGGCCCTGAATGGCAGACGCGTGTGTCTAATCACGCCCACTCTGGTACACCCCTCACACTCGTCTTGGCCCAATGTGGGCTCCACAGAAGGCCCAAATGGCAGGATCCGCGTGCGTAATCACGTCCGTTCGACCATACCCCTCACACGTGTATGACAGGGCTCGTATGATCACGCACATCTTGGCACACTCTCTTGGCACCGTAGACGCTCCACAAAAGGCCCAAATGTCAGGTTCGCATGTCCGACAATTCAAATTCCGGCACACAGATCAGACGTCTCGTGGCCCTAGAGGAGCAGAGGAGCTCCATTGAAGGCCCAAATGGCAAACCGTCACACGCTCCGTGGCCCCACATAAGCTTCACAGAGTCCACACGTGGCATGGCTTATATGCCTGACCACACCCATCCTAGCACACACACACACACACACACCACACCGTTCGTGGCCCCACAGGAGCTCCGCAGAAGGCAATTTTTTTTGGATTTGCGTGCTTCACCACCCCGATGTTTGAGCACTTATCACACGTTTCGTGTGCCCATGGGAGCTCCGCAGAAGGCACACATCGCATGGCTCGCATACCTGACCGTGTCCATTCTAGCACACCCTCACGCCTTTCGTGGCCCCATAGGAGCTCCACATAATGCCTAAATGGCAGGATATGTTTGCCTGACCACGCCCATTCTGGCACACCTCTCACGCGCTTCGTGGCCAAGAGGAACTCCTCGGCAGGCTCGATCGGCTGGACTCGCATGCTTGACCACGCCTGTTCTGGCACACCCATCACACGCTTCTGGGCTCAATAAGAGGTTCACAGAAAAACCAAATCCCAGGATTCGCGTGCCTGAGCGCGCCCATTCTGGCCCACCTCCTACCGCTTCGCGGCCTCATATGAGGGTCCTGAACGGCAGGACTCGTATGCCTGACCACGCCCATTCTAGCACATCCCTCACACGCTCGGTGGCCCAATATTGGCTCCACAGAAGGCCCCAATGGCAGGATACGCATGCCTGACCGCGGCAATTCTTGCGCACTGATCTAGGGGTCTCCAAAGAAGGCCCCGGAAGCAGCGTTCGCATGCGGGCTCGGGTCCAATGAGGCACACCACCCCTGTCACGTTCTGTGGTCCCACAGGAAGCTCCACCGAAGGCCCCAGCGGCAGCGCCCACATGCGTGACCACGCCCAGTCTGGCACGCCCCGTATACGTTTCGTGGCCCCGTTGGTGTTCCACAGAAGCTGCCAGGGGCAGTGCCCGCGTGCTGACTCGGAAGAATTGCGGCACACCTCTACCGCATTTCGGGGTCCATAGGAAGCCCCACCGAAGGCCCCCGCGGCAGCGCCCGCATGCGGACCCGGTCCCATTTCGGTACATATTTCTCACACGGTCCGTGGCCCCAGAGGGAGCCCCACCGAAGACCCCAGTGGCAGCGCCCACCTGTCCATTTTTGTCGCACCCCTAAAGCCTTTCCGAGCCTCAGGGAGCTCCACCAAAGGCCCTAGTGGCACCGCTCGCGGGACACCCGCGCCCATGTCGGCAGACCCCTCGCACGCGTCGTGGCCCCACGAGGCGCTCCACCGAAGGCCCCAGTGGCAGCTCCCGCCTGGCTCGAATTGCATCCCTTTTGTGGCGCGCTGCCTTTCAGGACAAGCTATTTCGTATGCCACTCGCAGTTTGATCGCCCGTCTACGTCGCGTGATCTGCCTTTCGGTACTCGCAGCTGCACATGGTGGGTTCCTTCGTCAGGCTAAACTTTGATAATGCGCGGCTTGAGTTCGCACGAATTGTTTTGAGTGCTCATCCCGACCCCGAGCGCGCCGCGTTGTTGTACACTGGCCTGGTCGCAAGCCCTCCGAGGAACAGGGGGACTATGCGTTTTTTTTTGTACACGATAGAATTTACAGATGTTTGTTTTAAGATCTGTTAAAGAAGATTTCGCAGATCGTTTGAGTAGATGTATTATCCATGCGCGCATTTGACGAATCAATTCGCTCAGTCACATTTATTGCCGCACGGAGACGCGATCGCGAGAGGATGTCGGAAGCCGCGGGGACACTGTTGTTGGGTAATCGAAGGCCCCCACGGCTAGTCGCCGCGCCCCCCCTCCCGTGCCATCGCGGAAGCGCATAGCAGCTGCAGTGATCGCTGCGAAGCTCGTTGACGCCCTGGTGTCTCAGGGGTGGGTTTCTTGTGGAGGGTTTCTCGTGGTCGCCCTCCTGGTTGCTGTCATCCCTCTCTCTTTCTGGCCCCCCTCTTCGGCGCACCCTGCATTTCTGGATCCCCCAGGTGCCGGGAAACCAAGTATTCGAGTTGGTTGGATCTCGGGTTTGCCGACGGTCTCGGCGTCCGTTCTGGCGGGCCAGTTTTCGCAAGACGATTTCAGGGGTGGCCCCGTGATTTTTTCCGACGGGCCCGTCGGGCAACCGCCGAGTTCCCAGAACTCGCGTCCCACATCTCCCCGATCCTGGGCCGTGTCGGAGCTCTTTGGAATCACGTTTGGCCATTACTTGGAGCCGTCATTGGACCTTTTTGTGCTATCTCTGGGCGCTCATGGGCCGTGAAAGGCCCATCGCGATTCCTGATACCTGAGTTCGCCAGGCTGGCGCGCACCCGAAGTCGTACCAGTTAGTTGTTCGTGGAAAGCGTGATCCGTGACGGGTTGCACGCTGATGGAACCCGTTACGTTGGGTCGTTTGCCGATGCACGTTGGAAGGAAGCGATGTGGTATATCATTATGGCAAGAATGTCGTAAACGACAGGTCCGTCACCGTTTTTGTGGTGGGTGACGGCGTCCTCAGCCGTTGGGTAGAAGCGGCCGCGGGCGACAGCGGTATGAGGCAGCGACAGGGACCCCGTCACAGGTTGCACGCCGGTGCAGCCCGTCACGTCGCCGTTCAGCCGATAAGGTCGGACTTGGGTCGGCTTGGCATCGCTCGGACGTGTGCATTTTTTCCTTCGGCGAGGACCATCGAGGAGCATCCTTGATCATTTGGCGAAAAAACCACGCACGGAACCGAAAAAAACAGGAAGTGGACGTCCGAGCGATGGCCAGTCGGGGGTTGGGTCGGCGATGCGCCCTTCGCCCAAAGCGGCGGCGCGAGGGCGCGAAGATACCAGCGCATCGCGGGGCGCGATGCGCGAAGTTGGGTGGCCTACAGTCAACGCGCATAGTATGGACAAACGACTTTTTCAAGGGTACCCTTGGGTCCTTGCCTGCCTCAGCCTCTGCGGCCCGTCCCTAGCAATTTTCGTAGGCCAGTTTCTCAGGTTCCCTGGGGGTTTGGCCGCCTGCCGCCCAGAATACTTCAACTTCGGCCTCCAAGGGTCTTGCGTCCTTACCACGCGCCCTTACTATACGTTTTCACTGTACGAGGATCGGTTGCACGTAAGAGGGACCCTGCGCCCCAGAGTGACCTCTGGTGCGGGCCCACAGGGGTCCCGCCAGCGCCGGCCAGCGCGCCTGGGGTTGCGTGGGTTTTCCCCCTCCCCCGCGGCCCCCCAGCGCTGCGCACCAAAGGTCACTCCTGGCCTGATGAGGGTCGCTCCTGCGTGCAGCCGAGAGGACTCGAGGGCTCGAAATTGCTTCGTGGTTTGGGGGATGTCAGAGCGAGGCGCGAGTCCCTCGGCCTGCTCCGGTGGGGCGGCGCGAACGCGCGAAGACAGTCGCGCTGCGCGGAGCGCGAAGCGCGAAGACAGTTTTCGATAGCAAATCATGGAAGCCTTTTGTACCCCCTTAATTTTGTCCCTTGCGTCGATTAGCGTCGGTTAGCGTCTGGGAGTGGATGAGACGGTGCCGGTTTAGCGTCGGTCAGCGTCGATTAGCGTCGATTCAGCGTCGTTTTGGCGTCGATTGGCGTCGATGAGCGTCGATTCGCAAGAGCCGACGAGGTGGTATGGGAGGATCCCATGAGTTGCCACCGAAAGAGTTGCGCCTGGAGAAGCTATCGTGGGTAGACAAAACCCCCACCCTGACACGTCGATTCGTGAATTGTCCGTTTCCGGTCCTCGAGAGGGCGCCGCGGCCGTCTTCTTCCAGGCAAGCGTCCGCCAGGTTTGGGCCCGAGGTCCTTTTCTCGAAACCACGTCTTACTAAAGGGGGTTCTGTCCATCCCCGACGCTGAACCAGCACCGTCTCATCCACCCCCAGACGCTGGTCGACGTTGATCGGCGCACAAGGCGGACTTCAGAGGGTCGCGAAAAGGCTCCCATGAGTTGCCACCGAAAGAGTTGCGCCCGGAGGAGCTCTGCATGGCGCGATTCTGGCTTGCCTTTGAGCGCCAGAGACCGATTCGGTTGCCGGCGCACCTGTGAATCCCACCGCGCGTGCTTCTTTGCCTCCTGCTCCTCGTCCGCCTCCTCTCGTCTCCCGTCTGCGCGGTCAGAGCGGCCCGCCCGAAGTCCTCCCCCGCACGCCTCGCGGGGTCCGAGCGCGCCCAGTGTTCCTCGCTGCGCCCACGGGCGGTCGAGTGACGGCCACGGGCGAGCGGCGGCGGCGGCGGGCGGCGCCCTGCCCGCCCGCGCGCACGGACAGGCGTCGGCTCCGCCCTCGAGTTCGCGGCCGAGAGGGCGCCGGCGGCCGAGAGCTTCCTCGAGCGCCCCCTCTCGGTGGGCCGTCGTCTCCTCGAGGGAGGAGGAACCACCCCAGCCCTCGGAACCTCGGAGGAGGACGTGTACCGAGTACATACATACACACACACACAGACAGACAGACAGACAGACAGACAGACAGACAGACAGACAGACAGACAGACAGACAGACAGACGTACGAACGTACATACATATATACATACATATATACATCTATACATACATATATACATACATACATACGTACGTACATACATACATACATGCATACATACACATACACCTACACATTTACATACATACATACATACATACATACATACATACATACAAACAAACATACACACATACATACACATATACATATATACATACATACATACATACATACATACATACATACATACATACACACATACATACATGCATGCATGCATGCATACATACATACGTCCATACATACACATACATACATACATGCATACATACATACATCCATACATACATATACATATACATATACATATACATACATACATACATACATGCATGCATACATACATACATATACACACATACATATATATATATATATATACATACATACATACATACATACATACATACATACATACATACATACATACATACATACATACATGCATACACACATACATACATATATACATATATGCATACATACATACATGCATACATACATACATACAGACATATAATACTTGAACTACGAGCGATAGATACATACAAGACTGCATTGGCGCTTCGCGCCATGCACTTTGGTCCTTGAGGCTTGGCACGCAGGCAGGAGCTGCCCCCGACAGGTCGTCGTGTCTCGAGGGAGGGAAATCCACTCCGGCCCTCACGCTCTGGGAGGGGGAAATGGACCAAGTATATAATATAAACAAATGCGCCAGGCCCCCTCCCGGGGGCGTCCTCCACCTCGCTCAATTCTCGTTTACGCTCCCGGTACCGCGCTTCCCGGCCTCCCGGGGAGCCCCCAAAATGCCCAAGGACAGCCCAGGACGACCCCAAGAAGCCCCCAGAACGTCAAAGAAAGGCCCAAGACGCTCCCAAGCAACCCAGGATAGCTTTCGGCGACTCTCCAGGCTCCCAGGAGGCCTCCAAGAGAGCTCCGAGAGGCCTCCCGACAGCGCCAGGAGAACCTAACATCTTTTTTCATTTAAGAAAAAGAAAAAACAAGTGTTTGACCCTCTCACCATGTCATGCGTCCAACGCTCCAAGACGGCCGAAGAGGCCCCCAAGACCGCCCAAGAGGCCCCTAAGACGGCCCAAGACGGGCCAAGATGGTCCCAAGACTGTCGAAGAGGCGTCCTGGACAGCTCTGCATCACCCCAGAACAGACCCAAGATGAGCCTAAGAACGGGGGCAGGAGGCCGCCAGAGACCTCCGAGAGGTCTCCGGGACCCCCCAGAGGCCTCCAACACACCCCAGACCGTTGAGAGGTTCCTAGTAAAGCTCCGACGAGGCCTCCAAAACAGCCCAAAGGAGCTTCGAAAACTGTCCCGAGAGAGCCCGAAGAGGGTAAAACCGTTGATTTTCAGTGGTTTGTGTTGACAGAGATTCCTCTTTTTTTTCGAATTCAACGAATACGCGCCCCCTCCTCCCAGGGGTCCCACACCTTCCCAGAACGTCTGCGGAACGCTCGCGGTACCGCGCTTCCAGGCCTCCCGGGGAGCCCCCCCAAACGCCTAAGGACAGCCCAGGACGACCCCAAGAAGCCCCCAGAACGTCAAAGAAAGGCCCAAGACGCTCCCAAGAAACTCAGGATAGCTTTCGGGCGGCTCTCCAGGCTCCCAGGAGGCCTCCAAGAGACCTCAAGATAGCTCCGAGAGGCCTCCCGAGAACGCCCGGAGAACCAAAAATCGTTAATTTTCTTTTTTGCTACCAGCAAATCGTTAAGTGTCCATGGTTTTTTCAAGGTCTTTGGCCTTCTCATCATTTCATGTTTCCATCGCTCCAAGACGGCCGAAGAGGCCCTCGAGACCGCCCAAGAGGCCCCCAAGTCGGCCCCAAGACGGACCAAGACGGCCCCAAGACCGCCAAGGAGGCGCCCCGGACAGCTCCAGACCACCCCAGAACAGGCCCAAGATGAGTCCAAGAGCGGGAGCAGGAGGCCGCCAGAGGCCTCCGAGAGGACTCGGGGACCCCCCAGAGGCCTCCAACACACCCCATACCCTTGAGAGGCTCCCAGGAAATCCCTGACGAGGCCCCCAAAACAGCCCAAGAGAGCTTCGAGAGCCGTCCCGAGAGAGCCCGAAGATGGTAAAATCGTTGCTTTCCAATGGTTTTTGTAGACATGTTTCGCCTTCTCACGTTTTCTTGCTTCCAACGCTCCAAGACCGAGGAATTTGGAAAAAAAGGGAATTCCAGATATTCCCTTTTCTTCAAGATGGGGCTCCTACTCCCTGTCCTCCTAGAGCTCCATCAAGACTTCGGGGTCACATGCAAAAATGTTTCGGGGATGCTGTTGAACTCTCTGACGCTGTCTTGGCACTCTCTTGGATCGTCTTCGTGTCCTCTCGGCTGCTGCCCTGAAACCATTGTAGAAATCGAGGTCCCATGATCCCATGAGTTGAAGCAGTGGAAGTTTAGAATTCCTTTTTTGTTCAAAGTCCCCCCTGCTTGTGTTTGCACGAAGACCCCGAGAGGCAGCCAGACCGTGGCCTGCATCCAGAAAACGTCTAACCCACAGCCCAGGCACTACAGCTTGGCAAAAACAAAATCCTACCATTCCGTTTTTTCCCAAGTTCGCCCCCCTGTCGATTCTTGCACAAAAGACCACCATTAAGACCTCAGAAAAGATTCCAGACAGTCTTCGAGGGCCCTAAATCGTTGATTTGTGAGTTTCCACAGTTCCCCTTCTATACGATTCCGAGGCTTGCGCAGGGCGTCCAAGAGAGTCCTTGGATGCAAGAAACGGCAAGGATGATATTCCATGTGTTCGCCCATCAAGCCTAGCTAGAATTTGAGCGCGCGCGAAGCGCGCGCGATGTTTCCAGTGTATTATATATATATATATATATATATATATATAGATTGTCCAATCAGTGCCTGCACTGAAGGGGTCCTAGCAGAAATTGCAAGATTTGGCGAAAGTGTACCGCCGATTTTGGTGGCCGGCTGGGTTCCCGGGCTCTCGGTTCCGGGTTCCCGGGTTATTGGTTATTGGTTTCGAGCCAATTTCGGTGGGTTCGGGCTCCCGGGTTCCAGGGTTCCCGGTCGATCTCCTTATCGTTCTTTTGGTCGATCCCATTGCAAACCATCCGCTGATTGGGGTTCTTCTCTGGTATCATAAATACAAGACTGCATTAGCGCTTCGCGCCATGCGTTTTGGTTCTTGAGGCTTGGCATGCAGGCAGGAGGGCAACAAGGTAAAACGTAACCTTCAGCGATAATCGGTTGTTTCTGACATCGTCGTTGTAATGATGTTATTCGTTATCCTTCCCTCAGATTTTCTTTTCCTCCTCATTCTCGCTCTACCCTGGGAATTCGTCCCCATTTTTTTTGCGGAGGATCATCCTAGGAGAGCCTCTTGTAAGGCTCACGAAGATTCTGAAGGTCTTGTTGGGGCCTTTAGATACCTCCTGGGGGCTTCTGGGGGCTTCCCCAGGCCACCTTGCTTCCAACCGCAGTCTCTCTGAACGACCGGGTCACAATTTGGAATGATTTGGGAGGCGTCTTGGGGCCATCTTGGGCCGTCATGGTACTCTCCTCGGGCCATCTTGGGGCCCTGTTGGGCCGTCTTGGGGCTTTCCCTGGACTGCCTGGAAGCCCTCTCGGTTAAATTTTGGGGCGATTCTTTGGCCTCCTGGGCGGTCTCGGGCGCCCAGAAGTCCGAAGAACAGAGCACTCCCAAAATCGTGCAAAAACCATCGGAAATGATAGTTCTGGCCTCCTGGGCGGTCTCGGGCGCCCAGAAGACCGAAGAACTGAGCATTCCCAAAAGAACGAACAAAAATCATCGGAAACGATAGTTACCTAACAGCTTTTGCTGATAGGTTTCTAGTGGATTCAAAAGAGAGCAGCAGATGACTCCACAAGGGGGTCGGGGCGGGACCCGGGGAGGCTGCCGCCGAAGCCGAAATCGCTTGGGACATCCTCGCAAAATCGCTCTTGGTGCTCCCAGAACTCCATTCCCGGGCCACATTTTGGATGCCCGGAGCCAACCGTAGGCCACTTCGTGCTCTTCGACTTCCCAGAACTCCATTCCCGGGCCACATTTTGGATGCCCGGAGCCAACTGTGGCCACTTCGTGCTCTTCGATTTCCCAGAACTCCATTCCTGGGCCACATGTTGGATGCCCGGAGCCAACTGTAGGCCTCTTCGTGCTCTTCAAGTTCCCCGAACTCCATTCCTGGGCATGATTTTGAATGCCCGGAGCCAACTGTAGGCCACTTCGTGTTCTTCTAGTTCCCAGAACTCCATTCCTGGGCCACATATTGAATGCTGAGGCAGGCTGATGCTGCGGCCGAGGCAGGCTGAGGCTGAGGCAGGCTGAGGCTGAGGCCGAGGCTGAAGGCAGACTGAGGCTGAGGCTGAAGCAGACTGAGGCTGAGGCTGAGGCAGGCTGAGGCTGAGGCTGAAGCAGGCTGATGCTGAGGCAGGCTGAGGCTGAGGCTGAGGCTGATGCAGGCTGAGGCTGAGGCAGGCTGAGGCTGAGGCCGAGGCTGAAGGCAGACTGAGGCTGAGGCTGAAGCAGGCTGAGGCTGAGGCTGAGGCAGGCTGAGGCTGAGGCAGGCTGAGGCTGAGGCTGAGGCAGGCTGAGGCTGAGGCTGTGACTGCGACTGCCGTTGCCGCTGCGAATGTCATCGCGAATGCGACTACAACTGCGAGAACAGCAGAATTCGACAACTGGATTTTCATCTGAATCTTAAGGGGAATGCTTTCAGATATGCTTCTACACATCGCTGTTAGGTTGCTTTGCCGGGATAATTTTTTCTGCGTTTCGAGAGCCTCTTGGGGGTCGTCTTTGGGTCGCCTTCGAGAGTCCCGGTGCCCGGCGCCGCCGCCGGCGCCCAGGAGCTCCAGAGCGCAGGCAGTGGCCGATGGGCCCTCCACAGAGTGTTCTGAGTCAGGAGGGGGGAAAAACACACACACACACACACACACACGCCCACGCCCACGCCCACGCCCACGCCCACGCCCACGCCCACGCCCACGCCCACGCCCACGCCCACGCCCACGCCCACGCCCACGCCCACGCCCACGCCCACGCCACGCCCACGCCCACGCCCACGCCCACGCCCACGCCCCGCGCGACGCGCACGCAACGCACGACGCGCACGCGCACGCACGCGCACGCGCACGCGCACACGCCACTGCACACACCCACACACACACACACACACACACGCACACGCACACGCACACGCACACACGCACACACACACACGCACACACGCGCACGCACACGCAACACGCACACGCACACACGCACACGCACACGCCACGCACACGCGCACACGCGCACACGCACGCACACGCACACGCGCACACGCGCACACGCACACGCACACGCACACGCACACTCACACGCACACGCACACGCACACACGCACACGCGCACACGCACGCACACGCACGCACACACGCACACACGCACACACGCACACACGCACACACGCACACACGCACACACGCACACACGCACACACGCACACACGCACACACGCACACACGCACACACGCACACACGCACACACGCACACACGCACACACGCACACACGCACACGCACACACGCACACGCACACACGCACACACGCACACACGCACACACACGCACACACGCACACACGCACACACACGCACACACGCACGCACACGCACACGCACACGCGCACACGCGCACACACGCACACACGCACACACGCACACACACCCACACACCCACACACGCACACACGCACACACGCACACACACACACACACACACACACGCACGCACGCACACACAGGCACAAAGAGTCGTCGATGCCCCAGAGAATATGGGAAAATGTGGGAAGTGGGGGGGGAGACAAGAACCCAGAAGATGTGAGAAAAGATGGGGGGTCCTGTCACGTGTGCCGATTTATTTGTGTGTCCCAGGTCCCCTTCACTAAGAACCTTCTTTTGCGGTTTCTGCGAAAGGTTCTCGGAACCTTCCTGGCTGGGACTGTTTTTTTTGTGCATCGGGTTTCTGTTCCAAGACCATTGCTTAAGTTCTAAGAACATATTGGGGTTCGAAGAGAATTGCATGGTAGGCCTACAGGAATGGTCCATGGTCAAAGAGTTGCGAGTCGTCGCCGGCGGAAAGAATTTCGAGCACAAGGGCAGCACCGAAACTCGAGGGCTTTCATGTGCCGGGCCCTGGGAGGCACTCGTTCGACACTGTTTCGACATTTTGCCGGGTGATCGTAATTATTTCTGGTTTGTGGTGTTTAAGTACGATGGGAGCAACATAAGGCTACACGTAAGAGTGTTGGAAGCGGTGAATTCACACTATTATTTTTGAAGGAGTTCTTTGCTAAAGGGAACCAGCCTTTTAGTAAAGTGCTGTTGCTTTGTTGCGCGACAACCGCGGCGGCGCGTCCATATTGCCGAGCCACGTCCTGCGCTCGCGCCCTGAATCTTCTGTCTCGGAGCATCTACAACTCATGAAAATATTTCCAATTGTCGCCGCGACCCGATGTAACGCGACCCTGATCATTCGAGCAAGCGCATCGCGGGGTGAACTGGCAGGAGAGACAGGGGCTCCCCGCCCCCCGACGGGGCTCTGGCCCCGAATCACTGCCGCATCCCCAGGGCTTTACTAGGCAGAGCGCGGACTTTCCTAAGCGAGGAAGCGGCTCTACTAAAACGAAGAAGCGGCTTTGCTAAAGCGAGGGAACGGCTTTACTACAGCGAGGAAACGGCTTTAGTAAAGGCGCGCCGCTCGATACATTCCGACAAACGACGTTTCATTCAAGCGAAAAGAGAGTTTCAGTAAAGCGGAGGAATAACTGGGGCAAAATTGCGCGCAGAACTTTCGTTCCTCGCATAAAATCTGGCCGAGGACTCCAGGCGCGAGGGCGGGGCGCAAGTTCGCCCGTGGGCCCGGGCCCCGTCGCCGCCGTCGCCTGCGATGTTCGTCGTCGCCGCCGTCGCCGTTGCCGCCGTCCTCGTCGCCGTCGCCGTCGTCGTCGCCGCGACGCCCGCGCATTCACGTTGTTACCAGCGGCGGGTCGCGCGCAACCGCGCGCGCCACTGCGCTCGCATCTCCGCTCGTCCGACGGAGGCCCAGGCGGACATGTTTTTTTTTGTGCTCACAACTCGTTCAAAGTAATAGTGGAAAAAAATTGGCCTCTGACAGTGACCTTTCTCGAAAGCTGGACCACACACACATTACCAGTGGCGGGCTGGTTGTCGGTCCCAGGACTCTGTGAGGGTCGGGGACGACGTCGGGGTGGTGTGGTGTATAGTCGTTTCCCTTGATTCCCTCGGAAGCAGTGGATAATGTATACATCATGACCCCGCATACACCAGGATCAGCTTTCCGGTGCGCGTTCCAATGCGGGGCCGGAAACCGTAATTAGGCTCCTATCAGAGTCGTGAGTCGTCGCCAGCGAGGTACAGATCGGTTCCACGTAAGAGTGATTTTTTGCCGGAGTGGCCTTTGACATGCCCGACCTATCGCTTGCTGCCCTCGTCGCTGCGGCCAGATTCCCTGTGGAATTGCTGACAGCGCGCGCCCCTCTGGAGAGGTCCGTGGGGCAGCGGTATGTATGGGTGTGTCCCCACGCGTTGCCGCCGCCAGCGTCGTCGCTCTGCGTGCCCACCCGATCATGGAGAAAAAAAACCCTTAGCCCTAATAACACAGTGAAGACATGGCCTCACTGAGGTCCCCGTCTTTTTGCATCAGGGATGATAGATCTGGACGGTTTGGCCCGATGCATCAGCAGAGCAGACCCCCTATCCCTACTCTGGGTTTCTTAATACGCGTGGGGGGTACCGCCCCGACGGGGGTCAATCTCGCCTCGTCGTCGCGCCGCGACGGGGGTCGCCCTGATTTAGGTCCCCTCCCAAAGGGTTAGGGGTCTTTTTGATGAATCATCCGATGTGCTATGTTTCCTTTCGTTGCGGGGTCCCCCCAGAGCTCGCGGCCCTCTCTCCAGGTCGGGCTCTTCTTCATCCTTTGTCGTTTAATGTCAGCCACGCGCAGAGGTGAGCGTCTTAGAACTTAGAAGGCGCGGGCCTTCTCTACAGACGTAAGGCCGGCGCCTTCTAAGAAGCAGCCTCCTTCTAAGAAGCCTTCCCCACTCCCTCCGACCCCGTGTGCGCGCCGCCAATCATGGCTGCCCCAGGGCCCTGCGGAGGCCACAGGGGCCGCAAGCGGCAGGAGCAACAGCTGTCTGGTTCCATCCTCGATCCGCGATCCTCCCCACGGCTTCCGATACACGATCCTTCTCGTCTCTTCGATCCTGGAGGTGGACTGTGTTTTCTCCAGCTCGCTGGAGGTACGGGTCGGCCTTGGCCTCTTTTCAGGGGCAACTGTCCCCCGTCGGAGGGTGCAGATTCGCTCTTTGCGGCCTCTCACCGATCTATCCGCGATGCATCGCCGATTCCAGGTCGTTGTCCCCCCCCCCCTGAGCCAGTCCCTCCTTCTCGTTTCGGGGAGGCGCGAGGATCGAGTTTGCCGGAACTTGGGTTTGCCACCACTCGTTGACGGGCCCGTTTTGAATTTCTGACGGCCCAGTTCTCGCGGGATATTTCTCCTGCGAGAAGCCGAGTCAAATTGCAGAATGGGTCTCGTCATGTTCCTGACGGCCCCGTCAGGCCAACCCGAGTCCCGCAAACCCTAGTCTCACGTATCCCCGATGGTTTCTTTTCTGTCGGCGGCGAGCGAGGGGGGAAGTGAGAAGGGGCGGGCCTTCTCGGAAGGCTCAGAAGTCCCCCGGCCCTCCGAGTGCAGTTTTCGAAGCATCCCCCGAAGGCGCAACGAAACAACTCCTCGGAAGGCGCGGGAGCTTTCGAGGCAAGTCCCGCCGCCTTCTGAGACGGCCCTCTCTCCTCCTCACTTTTCCCGCCCGCCGCCGAATGTGGATCAGGAGGGAAAAAACACACAGGCACAATTATTCGTCGATTCCCCAGAGAATATAGGGAAATATGGGAAGTGGGGGAGACAGAAACCCAGAACATATAGGAAAATTTGGGGAAGCTTTTTATTTGTGTGTATTTATTTGTGTGTCCTGGGGCCCCTTCGGCCGGGACCCCGTGCGCACTGGCGTCCAGCTCGGCGACGGCCGCCGGCGCCGCTCGCCGCGTGGTCGGCGGGCGCCGCGGCCTCCGCCCACGCGGCGGGCGGCGAGGCCGCGGCCGCCGCCGATGCTGCTTATGTGGGGCCCCCGGCCTTGGCATCGCTCGGACGTGTGCATTGTTCCTCCGGCGAGGAGCATCCTTGATCATTGATCATTTGGCGCATCGAGGAGGACCATCGAGGAGCATCGAGGAGCATCGAGGAGCATCGATTTGATCCTTGAATCATTGATCCTTCGGCGAGGACCATCGAGGAGCATCCTCGATGCTTTGGCGAAGAAGCCACGCACGAGACCGAAACAAGCACGGGGAATGGACGCCCGAGCGACGGCGAGGCCCCCGGGCCGCCGCCGCGAGGTACGTGGCCGGCAAGGCCCTGCCCCTCGCGGAGGCCGTGCTGGGCGTGGGCGCCGAGGTCGCCCAGGACGCGTCGAAGGCCCCGCGCGCGCGGCCACCCCCTCGGCGAGCGCCGTGGCCCCGAGGTGGAGGGCCTCGGCGTGCGAGGGTCGGCGTGCGAGGGTCTCGGCGTGCGAGGGGCGACGTGCGAGGGTCGGCGTGCGAGGGTCGGCGGGCGAGGAGGGGCGTGCGAGGGTGTTTCGGGGGATTGACGCTCGAGGATGGGCGTTCGGGCATGGATCGGGGGTGGACAGAACCCCCAACAGTGACACGTCGATTAGTGAATTGTCCGTTTTCGGTTCTCGAGAGGGCGCCGTGGCCGTTATTTTCCAGGCTTGCGCCCGCCAGGTTTGGGCCTCAGGTCGTTTGCACTAAACCACGTTTTACTAAAGGGGGGGGTCTGTCCATCCCCGAATGGACATTCGAGGATGGGCGTTCCAGGATCGGTGATGTTCTCCCGGCCATCCTGTTTTTGTGTTGGGACGTTTGTGTCTCCGTCAGGGGGTGCCAGAATCCATGTTGCGGGGGGTGGCTGCATCCTTCCCATTTCACTTATCATACTCAGTTAAAGGTGCGGTTATGTGGGCATTGCGGGGGTTATCGCTGATCAGCAGCTTCGGTCCTTGGGCAAGCCATGCTCGCCCCACACATACGGGGCGCGAATACCTAGATCGCATAAAGAAGGGGTTGACCCCCAAAGTCCTGAGCAAGGCCGACCAAGCAAGGCGGCAGCGAAGGTCTTCTCTTTAGTGTGGTCATGATCGGTTCTGGCTGCGCCACTGGATCCTCCTCCTCCTCCTCCTCCTCCTCCTCCTCCTCTCCTCCTTCTCCTCCTCCTCATCCTCCTGCTCCTTCTCCTCCTCCTCCTTCTCCTCCTACTCCTCCTGATCTTCCCCGTCACGCTTCACCAAGTGTTCCCCGAAGGGTTTCCACAACGTTTGGAGGAACACATGGTCCGATTGCTTGGCAGAGCTCTTGCCACAACGCTCGGACACATGGGCGCTTTCAAACCTCTTGCTCCCCAACGCATTCCCCGAAGGCTCTCCAAACCGACTCGGGGAACAATTGGCCCGATAGCTTGGCCAAGCTCTAGCCCAGCTGTCGGCCACATCAGCGCTTCCACGAGGGCAGGGGGCGGCGATGATTCGCAGTAGGCGTCTTCGATACTTGCATTGCCGTGCAGAGTCGCTAGCCAGGGCAGAACCTGATGCCACAGGCGCCCGACACAATCATCGTGAACGCCGTCATTCGTCATCATCGTTGTTGTCATTTGCATTCGTATCAACCTAGGCTCAATACCCTTCAGCTTCGGGATTCCCTACTGGCGTCTTGACAGCGCCGACACCGCCTGTGCGATTTTCCAAGGCGTCATGGCGGGGAGGGCTGCGCTCGTCACCATGGGGCTCTACTCCGGCGCCCACGGGCAGGACGTCGGCGGCAAGAGCCTCGTGCACGACCCGAGCTTCATCGAGCGCCTCAATTCGGTGCCGGGCACCACCTGGGTTGCGGGGCCCAGCGACGTCTTTAGCGGCCTGACCTTTGACGATGCCCGGCCGATGCTTGGCACCGCCCTGTACCCCGATGATCCGCACCCTCCTCTCGAGGACAGCGCGTACGCCGCGATCCAGGACTCCAGGGTGTACAAAAGCGACCTGACCCCCATATCGGGCGCTTCCTAAAAACAGAATTGCGCGTTTACTAAACAGTCCTCTTGCCTCTTGCCCTACTCGGTTCGTTCTTCGGGTGCGTTGACTATTAGAGTGTTTCGTGTTGTGTAAAGGGTGCTCATTATACAGTCGAAACCGATGGTACGGATGCAACTTTCCAAACGGTACCCTTGCGTCCGTGCCTCTTTGGTCCACCCTTGACTACTTTCGATGGCCCAGCGCGCTCGAAACAAATATAACACCGGCGTCCAAGGGGCTGGCATCCTCATCTCGCGTCGCGCATCCTTACTTTCAGTTTTGACGATAAGTGTTGTGTGTTCTGCCCTCCTGAGGACGGGGACATGCCCGAGGCCTTTGACGCCACGACCCACTGGAGCGGATTGCTGCACCCGATCCGCAACCAGATGCAGTGCGGGAGCTCAGTCACGCGCAGAGGGGGGCAGGGGGAGGGGGAACGGTTTCTTAGAAGCATCCTTTCTTCTTATAAAGCGCAGGCTTTGGCTATACATGAAGGGCCGGCGCCTTCTAAGAATCAGCCTCCTTCTAAGAAGCCTTCCTCCCCCTACCCCCTTGTGCGCGCCGCCTAGGAGCTGCTGGGCCTTCTCCGCCTCAGAGGTGCTCAGCGACCGCTTCGCCATCGCGACCAACAAGAGCTCGCCGGTGCTCTCGCCCGAGGACATGGTCAGCTGCGACTCCTCGGACATGGGATGCTCGGGCGGCATCTTGAACAAGGCATGGAGCTACCTGACCACCACGGGCATCGTGACCGACTCCTGCTTCCCCTACGGAGCGGGCAGCGGCAAGGCTCCAGCGTGCGAGAAGAAGTGCGCAGACTCCGAGAGTTGGACCAAGTACAGGGCGAGAAAGGCCTACACGATCATCGGCCCCGCCAACATGCAGAAGGAGATCATGACGAATGGCCCGATCCAGGCAGGGTGCATTTTGACCCGATCGATCCGATTCGGCAGCATCGGTTTCGTCCGACGCGATCCGATTCGTCCCCGATATTCGGGTTCGGCCGGCCCAATGCTTGCATGGCGTTGTTGTGCATCTGGGCGCAGCCGATTCGCTTCGACTCCCATCCCTGTCCGATGAAGCCCGGTCCGACGCACATTTTGGTCCAATCCGACTTTCCCGAGTCGGTGCCGACTGAGCTCGATTGCCGTCCAGCCGTTGAAAGAAACACCACTTGGGGGGAGGAGGAGGAGGAGGAGGAGGAGGAGGAGGAGGAGGAGGAGGAGGAGGAGGAGGAGGAGGAGGAGGAGGAGGAGGAGGAGGAGGCAGGGGAGGAGCATGAGGAGGAGGAGGAGGCGGAGGCGGAGGCGGAGGCGGAGGCGGAGGCGGAGGCGGAGGCGGAGGAGGAGGAGGAGGAGGAGGAGGAGGGTACTGAGGGTACTGATGATCCGGGGTGGGTCCACACCCCTGGCACACAGGCCGAAAGCAGGAGGCTAGCCTGCTATCCTCCTCTTCCCAATCCGCCGAAAAGTCCTCCCGACGGCGCTGGTCACTCTCCCAAGCAACAAGCGCCTCGGGGGTAGCGAAACCGTGCAAGTTCGCAATCAGTTGGGGTGACAAGGCCGGAAGCTCAGCGATCGCTGAGGTTGGGAGAGGATCACCCTCGGCCGCTACTGGTGCCTCTACAGCTTCGCTGTTAGGACCCGCATCCCAACCAGCACCACCCCCAACAGGCTCAAAGCCAAGCAAAGGACCCCAAACAGCCTTCGTCCCGTCTGTCGGGCCAAACGGGGTGCCCACAGTGGCCATACCCAGGTTATGGCCTGGGAACAAACCACGCTTTAAACGGGACCTCTGGGTCTTATACCCCGAATGGGAGGATCCTTTGCAGTTAGATTGAAGGCCTCCCCGCGCACTCTGATGCGCCGAAGCCCCACAGCACTTACAAAAAATTATGTCATCAAGAGCTGCACCGTCCTCTGCCTGGACCGTGGCCTGGACGATGGAATGGCCTCTAAGCACCCAGGGAACACCAGAAACCTGGAAGAAGTCCCTGGGGGCAGGATGAGGCGGAGGCGGAGGGGAAGGAAGAGCAGAACCCATAGCCCCCATGGCCCTGGGACCCCGCTCAAAAGGCCTCACACCCGCCTCCTGGCAGGCCTCCTGGAGGGCCTGCGAAAACTCATCCTCGAATTCAATATCCGCTGTACCGGCAATGCCGTCAGAATCAGGTTGCTCCAGGGACCCGAAGGCAGCCTGGGCACGTCCATGTCACAAAGCACAGTCTCTGACAATTCGCTTACAACCTGAAACAAACAAGGGCCAGCGCTCAGGAATTGCCCAGAGCTTTGCCCCCTGCTTGGCATATTTGTCTGCCATCCGGTTGCCTCGAATTAGCCAGGTGTCATGATCAGTTGTGCATTCGCCTCGGACTGGTGGGCTTTCACTTTACAGACTGACGCTCGGCGACCTATGCCGGCCCACCATTCAGTCCAGTTGTGGCGCCGAGGGTTATCATGAGATAAAGCTGTGCCCGCATTCTGCGCGCACTCAACAGTGCCTGAGCAGTCGCAGAAGACCTCGAGGGGGTCTTCGGCATTCCATTCAGAGAAGCGGCTAAGCATGCAGAAGGCGTAGTCCTCCCCGTCCCTTGCAACCTGGGCCGGGGCAAACCCTAGAGGAACTACACCATACATTGCTGCAACAAGCTGGCCTGCGGGGTCTATGGCCACAACAGCCCACCCCGCTCGGCTGAGCCCTTCGTGGGCTGCGTTGAAAGCGGACCCGTCCACGAAGACTTTACCCGAGAACCTCCACCCAGGAACCACCCTCACGAAACGCAGCCAATTTTCTTCGGGAGCTTCGTGGCGGGGGAAGGCGCGACTCGGCGACGGCCATAGGCAGCGGGAAAACATTTCGCCGTAATACTCGCTCAGGCCCCTGACAAAAAAAAGCGGCCTGCTGAACATGGGGCGGGCACAGCTCCCGTCTGACCAGGAGCAGCCTGGAACACTCGTAAAATCGATGGAAGAGGGTGCCACGAGCACCACAGTGAGCGCACTGATCATGCAGAGCCTTCCCATGAGAATGCAAACGAGCTTGAGGCCAGTGGCTACCACCGACCAGCGACCTGATAGCCGCGCACATGTGAGCCGTCCACCCCGCTGTGTGCTCCCTGGCAAGCACGGCCGAGACAGGCGCCCAATGGAGAGGCGAGATCCAAGCGCCCTCCATCCGACGAAGGGCCGCCACATCAGAAGCCGCCAATGCCGACTCCCGAGCAAGATTCATGGCGAAAGCAGGGGAGAAACGGCGGAGATCAAAATCACCGTGAAACGGGTCCCGGTAGACCGAAGCACTGGGCAGTGTGGCCCCGATCCTGGCCAGAGAAAGCAGCGCCGCCTGGGCGGGGTCCACGACCTGGGACCAGGGCCGGGGACGAAGGAGGATACCCTGGGCCGACCCCAGACAGGCCTCCAAAGGCCCCAACCCGGGCAGCGCGGAAACCGCCGAAAGCGCCCAGTGCTTGGCCACCTCAACAGCATGGAGGGGCCCTCGGCACGGAGGGATGGAACACGGAGCGAGTGGAGCTTGTGCTCCGAGATGCCAGTGACAGCTGACCCCCAGACCGCCGTCGCCGTAGGAGACCCCCGCATGATCGTGCTGACACTGGCACCTGCCCCGCGCAACTGCGCGACACGCTGCGAGACCCTCGCCGCTTTCGCAAAGCGCTTGTCCTGCTCCAAGACAGAGCGAGAGGCCCCGCTATTCGCGTCCGTGCCTAGAACACAAGCATCGAAGCAGCGCCACTGGGAACCCCGTGAGGAGCGCCTCCTGGAAGAGGTCTGCGTGCGAGATATGCTCGTAATACTTGGACAGGTCCAAGGAGGAGGAGGAGGAGGAGGAGGAGGAGGAGGACGAGGACGAGGACGAGGACGAGGACGAGGACGAGGACGAGGACGAGGA
>CAUYUJ010019841.1:85000-95329 GCA_963575745.1 Prorocentrum cordatum | reverse complement strand
CCTCCTCCTCCTCCTCCTCCTCCTCCTCCTCCTCCCCGTGCCACTTCTGTTCTATACTCCTCAGGGGGCGTATCTAAGGTTGTGGGACATCCATTTCCGATGAGCACCCCAGGCGAGCCTTCAGTGGAGTGAACAGGGGCGACAGTGGCATGGGGGCCTGCGTGCAGGCCCCCACTGCACCGCCCCTGGGTCTTCTTGAGACCTTCCGCAAGGTGCGAGCTGGGATGCCCGTGCCCGTCGATGCACAGGCGGCGGCATCCATTGTCAAGCTCATCGTTGGCCTGCAGAGGTGGCCCCTGAGTCGGTCACGCTGCCGCTGCAGGCGCGGCACCCCGCGCCAACAGGGCGCGATTTCTTAGGAGGCAGTGTTCCGACCTTTGGACACAACCAGAGGTTTATTGGTCGGGCAAGCGGGTGGCGTCAAGTTAGCTCCGGCTAGCGCGCCATTAGTTAATGTTGGCCAGGTTCAGTGGCCGTTCGACGGCCCCATTGCCACTGCGAGCGCGGCAGCCCTCAACTTCGTCGGTCTCATGTAGGCGCCGTGCCGACTTGGGTGCCCACCCCTGTCGATGGGAAGAAGTGGGCACCCGTTATTCGTGCCGTACTCTGGGATACCCAACCTTGTCGATGGACAGGCATGGGCATCCCCTCCCGCGTACATGAGGGTTACTTGGTATACGCACGCACTGGCCCGCTCCCAGGGCCGTGCAGCGGCCAGACAGCTGTCGTGGGTGCGCCAGCCTTCGCCATTGACGATGTCAGGAAGGCATCGTTTCGATCTTCAGAGCGTGAATGACCTACCCCGCTTTCGCTTCCAGGCAAAACCAAGCCACACCACGCGCCTCCTCGTCAAGCGGCCTGAACAGTACAGGCTGCAATTTGGCATCGTTTGGTATCTCTTGGAAGCGAGGGTGGTCAAAAGCGAGGTAGGTTTGTTTTTTCCTAGATCTGGATGCCCCCCCCCTGTCGATGGAAGGAGTTCGCATCTAAGCTCGGGCCTTATACGCTGGGCTACCCATCCCTGTCGGAGGGCAGGCATGGGCACCCCACCCTCGCAAGGAGGGCTCGCTTGGAATGCGACCACTGTGGCCCGCTCCCATGGCCCTTGGCATCGCTCGGACGTGTGCATTTTTCCTTCGGCGAGGACCATCGAGGAGCATCCGTGATCATTTGCGAAACAGCCACGCACGAAACCGAAACAAAAACACAGGGAATGGACGTCCGAGCGATGGTAAGGGCTGCGGGGAGGCCTTTCGCGGTTGCGGGCAAGGCAGCCGTAGACATAGAAGGTGGCCAATTGGCGTCGTATTGGGTTGGGCTCCCATCCCTGGCAACGGGCAGGCGTGGGCGTCCGCCCATCGAGCCTCAAGCTGGGATGCCCATCCCCGTCGACGGACAGGCGTGGGCATCCCGCTCTCGCAGCGCGGGTGCTGCTAGGCATACGAAAGCCACGGCTCGCGTAATGGCCGCAAGCATAGGCCACGTTGCCATAGCGAGCGCGGCAGCCTTTGGCACCGAGGGTGTCAAATAGGCGCCGTTCCGGTCTGGATGCCCACCCCTTTCGATGGACAGGTGTTGGAATCCACACATCGTGCCTCGAGCTAGGATGCCCATCCCTGTCGATGGACAGGCATGGGCATCCCTCTCCTGAAATGGGGGCTCGCTTGGTGTGTTTTGGCTTGGTCACAGGCGAGGGCGCAGCCCACAGTCGCCGACCGCAGCAGACTGGGGGGTGGACAGGCATAGCGGCGGGGCCATGGGCCCTGGTCGCCCTGCGGGGCCCGCGGGGCGGTTCAGGGTTGACCCGGCAAAGAAGAGGTGCGGCCGCTCTGTGAGCCCTCTGCCCCCGTCCTGGCCCCCCCCCCTGCGCCCGGCTTCCCGCGGGTGCCGGCCTGGCCCTGCGTCGCCCGCCCTGCGCCGCCCGCCCGCCCGTCGTGCCGCTGCTCCTATGGGCACGCCTTGGTTCTCCCGGCGGCGTGCTGGGCAGGCGTACGCCTGGCCTGGGCGCCCCGCCGCCCCCCCTGGCCTGACCCTGTGCCCCCGGCCTGGGCCCGCGGCCCCCGGCCCGGGCCCCCCCAGGGTTCTGCCGCGCCCCCCCTCGGGCCCGCCTCACCCCCGTCGGTGGGCCGCTGGGCAGGCGTACCTTAAGCGATGTTTTTTTAGGTACGCCTGACTTGGGCGTCCCGCGGCCCCCTCCTGGCCTGGCCCCGTGCCCCCGGCCAGGCCCCGCGGCCCCTGGCTTGGGCCTCCTGGCGCCTCGCCGCTGCCCCCGTGGGCCCGCCGGGCCCCTTGGCAAGCGTACCTCGTGCGCCGGTGCAGGTGCGCCTGACCTGGGCGCCCCGCGGCCCCCGCGGCCCGGCCCCGTGCCCCCGGCTTGGCCCCGCGGGCTCTGGCCTGGGTTTCCTGGGGTTCCGCCGTCGTGGCCCCCTGGGCCCGCCTCGTCCCCGCCGGCGGGCCCCTTGGCAGGCGTGCCTTCAGCGCCGCCTGCGCTGCTCCTCCCCCGGCCTGCGCCCGCGCCCCGCCCCCCCCCCGCCCCGTGGCCCCCGCTCCGGGATGGTGCGAAGCCCGATTGCGTGGGCGCGGACCTTGTCCGTGGGCGCCAGGTTGGGCACGGGCCTAAAATCCGGTGCCGCGTGCTTCGACCGCGGGCAAGAGATCAAACTTGGGTCTCGCGGAGTTGCGCAGGCACTGCTGCAGCCACGAGTTTCAGGAGGGAAAGAAACACACAGACACAATTAATCGTCGACTTCCAGGAAGATATGAGAAAACATGGGAAGTGGGGGGAAGACAAAAACCCAGAAAATATGGGCAAATATGGGGGATATGTTTATTCCCCACATCCAAAGTGGGGTTCTTGTTTTCTCTGCACACCCCCGCGCAGGAGAGAGATCTCACTCACCCCCTCTTCTCCTCGCACTCATTCACACACACATCATCATCACTCGCACTCTCTCACACGCTCACGAACATCATCGTCATCATCGGTATCGGCATCATCCTCATTCAAACATCATCATCGCCACCACCACCCACAATCAATCATCATCCTCTTCACCACTCATCTTCACCACCACTCATCATCCTCATCCTCATCATCGTTGAGTAAAGTGTGAGGAAGTCTCAGGCGGGAGCCCCCTCCCTATGGGGCCCGCAGATCATGTTGGTAATCCGAGCGGGTCATCGGAACCCTGTAACTGTCGTCACTTTTGGGCTCCCCAGGCCTGAAAATGGAGGAAGTCTCAGGCGGGAGCCTCGTCTGTGAGTGAATTGGGAGGAAGTCTCAGGCGGGAGCTCCCTCCCTATGGGGCCCGCAGATTATGTTGGTAATCCGAGCGGGTCATCGGAACCCTGTAACTGTCGTCACTTTTGGGCTCCTCAAGCCTGAATATGGAGGAAGTCTCAGGCGGGAGCCTCGTCTGTGAGTGAATTCTGAGGAAGGCTCAAGCGGGAGCCCCCTCCCTATGGGGCCCGCAGATCATGTTGGTAATCCGAGCGGGTCATCGGAACCCTGTAACTGTCGTCACTTTTGGGCTCGTCAAGCCTGAATTTGGAGGAAGTCTCTGGCGGGAGCCTCGTCTTTGAGTGAATTGTGAAGAAGTCTCAGGCGGGAGCCCCCTCCCTATGGGGCCCGCAGATCATGTTGGTAATCCGAGCGGGTCATCGGAACCCTGTAACTGTCGTCACTTTTGGGCTCCTCAAGCCTGAATATGGAGGAAGTCTCAGGCGGGAGCCTCGTCTGTGAGTGAACTGGAGGAAGTCTCAGGCGGGAGCCCCCTCCCTATGGGGCCCGCAGATCATGTTGGTAATCCGAGCGGGTCATCGGAACCCTGTAACTGTCGTCACTTTTGGGCTCGTCAAGCCTGAATTTGGAGGAAGTCTCTGGCGGGAGCCTCGTCTTTGAGTGAATTGTGAAGAAGTCTCAGGCGGGAGCCCCCCTCCCTATGGGGCCCGCAGATCATGTTGGTAATCCGAGCGGGTCATCGGAACCCTGTAACTGTCGTCACTTTTGGGCTCCTCAAGCCTGAATATGGAGGAAGTCTCAGGCGGGAGCCTCGTCTGTGAGTGAACTGCGAGGAAGTCTCAGGCGGGAGCCCCCTCCCTATGGGGCCCGCAGATCATGTTGGTAATCCGAGCAGGTCATCCAAAACCTGTAACTGTCGTCAATGTTGGGTTCTCGCGCTGCCAGAACGCAGTTCCCAGGCCACACTTTGGATGCAACAAGGAAGTTTTTGGGCTCCTCAGGTCGCCGAGGTGCTGCGACAGGGCGCCGAAGGCGCCGACGACGACGGCCAGGCCGAGGCGCGGGCGCGGAGCTTGCTGATGTTCAGGCCCAGCGAAAGGGAGTTCACATGGCAGAGCTCGGGGGCGCACAGCGTGCGCCGCTCGGGGTTCACCCTGACGCACGCGTCCTACCTGACCTCCACGCTGTCGCAGGGCCAGACGCTGCGCAAGGGCGTCACCATCGACTGCGCGAGAGACGAGGACGCTGGCCGCACGGGCATGTCGGACGAGCAGTGGTGGCTGCACCTCTACGTCATGTTCTCCCGCGCCACGTGCATGCGGAACATGCTGATCCTGCGGCCGCCGCCGCGAGAGTTCCTGGAGTGCGGGCCGCCGGCGTCCCTGCGGAAGGCGCTCCTGGAGTTCGACAAGAGAACGGTTTTGTCCAGGGCGGAGGCGAAGCAGCTCGCGGCAGAGCTGGGCTTCGTGCTGCCTTCCGCCTGAGCGCGGCTGCGCCTCGCTCGAAGCCCGCGGGGTTGTCCCAACGGCTTGGTCTTGCGCGCCAACGGCTCGCGGGGTTGTCCCGACAGCCTGGCCCGCGGGGTTGTCCCAACGGCTGCGCGACGTGACCTGTAGAGAACGCGCCTGTGCTGGCCGTGGCGGCGACGGCGCCGAGGAACATCGACATGCGCGCTCATGCAACAGGAAGGGGAGGAGGTGGCGGGGCGCGGAACAAACAGGGGGGCGAGGATGGGGACAACGTAAGGAGTGGAAGGGGGGCCCGCGCCAAGGCGAGAGGAAATATACGCAGAAGAGACAGCCAGGACGCCTCACCAACCACGAGGACGACGGTGATGGCTTTTTCCAGATTCGCCCAGAGGATTCTTATGTGGGGTTCTTCCGTCGGAGTAATTAGTGTGTATTTTTTTGTGTGTCCTGGGGCCCCTTCAGAGTTCTGGCGCGAGCACATCGGCGGGGGTCAATGGCCCCGGCGTTTTTTGTTGTTGTTGTTTGGGCGCGGGCCCAATCGGCATTCAGGGGCCCGCAAAAACATGGCCCCTGGACACTTTTGTGCTATTGTGGTTCGGCGGCGAGGGTTCTGACCCCGGCCGCGTGCATAGCGTGCACTGGTGAGGGCTTGGTCCCTCGAAGGTAGGGTCGCCGTGGGAAGGTCATGGCTCGCGCAATGGCCGCGAAAAGGGCCATGTTACCACAGCGACCGCTGCAGCCTTTGGCACTGGCGGTGCCAAATAGGATCTGGATGCCAACCCCTGTCGATGGACATGTGCCGGTCTCCACCCCAGGGCCGCAAGCTGGGCTGCCCAACCCTGTCGATGGCCAGGCATGGGCGTCCCCTTTCTTCACTTGCGGCACCGACGGTGCCAAACAGCCCAAAGCTCATGTGTCCATCCCTGTCGATGGACAGGTGTGGGCATCCCCCACCCAGCATCGGGGGGGGGTGCTTGGCATGTGAAAACTTGAGCCCGATCCGGCGGCACAGTGAGTGGCTATGCGAAGCATGAGCGGTTAGCCCTTGCTCAGAGGGGGGAAATGTGTTATCTTCCCTCGTTGTTGGGGAATATCATCGGCCTTTCCGACAATTCAGCTTGAATTAATAGGGGCATTCAGGTTCTGTCCGCCCTGACTGCACTATCCCATCGGGCGCTGCGTTCATGCTGGACTGTCGCACTCGAGGGAGGGCAAGCTTTGTTGGACAAGGCCTGCGTTGTCTTGTGGGACGCCCTCCAGACACATTTTCGCTTTGTCTCAAAGTGGTCATGACCTTGAGTGGTACAAGGGTGATTATACCAGGTCAGTGGCTCCACCCATGGGGTTAAGGCGCCCCGAAGCCATATCACTTCAAGTCCTCCTCCTCCTCCTCCTCTTCCTCCCCATCCCCATCCCCATCCCTCAGAGGAGGAAAAGGTACCCATAGCTTTACCTTTCCTTCGTTTTCCCCCTTTTGGGTCTCCCAGGCGGCCCTCGTCGCCACCGTTGGATTCGCCTCGAAATCGTGGTCAAAACGCACCCCGAGAGAGGTCCGGGGAGCAGCGGTATCGGTACCTTTTGGTCTCCCCAATCCCCATCCAGAGCTCCACCATCCCACCACCCAGTTGGGTCTGCCCCTCGAAATCCGGAGGGAACGGCCCATGTCCCCATCCATGGGGGGTCCAATCAACCAGTGGGGCCCAGGCCACGCTCGCGGGGATGTGGATCGGTCAAGCGATGCTCAGCCGCAGGTGGCTTTCATGGTCTACAAGAGCTTCATGAGCTACAAGTCTGGCGTCTACAAGAAGCACTTCTTCGAGCTCGTTCCCGAGGGGGGGCACGCCGTCAAGATCGTCGGCTGGGGCGTCGAGGCGGGCACCGACTTCTGGCTGGTGGCCAACAGCTGGGGCCCGACGTGGGGTCTCGAGGGGTGCTCGAGGCGAGGCAAGCTTTGGGGGGCAGCCTCTGCGGAAGTGTGATCGGGAGTTTTCGAGACCCGGGGTGGTTTGCCATCCCGAGAGCGCTCTCAAGGGGTGCCTGGATGGTCCCGAGCGGCCACAGGAGAGCCGAGCCATGACCCGCAAACCAAAGGGCAGTGTTGGGGGGTGATCAAGGGCAGAAAAAACGCCCATACCCTGGTTTACGAGGCGCTGTGCGCTGAAACTCCTGTGGGCTGACAGGGTAAACCCTGCGTGATGTGCCGCGTCCTGGCGGCTCTAGGCTTTGGGGGGTCCCAGGGTGTTTACAGACCGCGCACTTGTAACCCAGGGTAGGGTCGTTTTTTTCATCCCTCAATCTGATAGGCTCAGGGAGGGACTCATCGAACCCCCAATCGTACATTGATCGCTGACAGGGGCCTGATAGCCCACCCAGCCAAGGAACGTGCGGATTCGCTGTCTCGGGCCTATCGCCGATCTATCGGCAATGCATCGCCGATTCCAGGTCGATATCCACCACCCCTGAATTAGTCTCCACCCAACGTTACCCTCAAAACGCCTAGGCTCCCGGCGGTTTTCCGGCCTTGGGATGCTTTCCATCAGCTGTGCCTTGCCCAAAGCGTCCCCGGGGGTGCCCGCATCGCCCCGAACGGCCGCCAGAGACCTGAGTTATACTCCGAATGCGAGTCGCCATGACGGAAAGGGGTCCTTGAGGGGAAGGGATCCTGAGGGCATTGCACCGCGCTGGAGGCCTCCACGAGGCTTCGGGATTCTTTGAAAGCGATTATGGCCGTGGGGGGAAGGCCCTGGGGGTCCAGAATCCGTTTCCCCCAGGACCCGATCTTTTGTCGTGCCAAGGTATTTCAAGATCGTGCGCGGCACCAACCACTGCGGCATCGAGAAGGCGGGCCCGCCGTACGCGGGCCTCCCCCAGCTGGGTGCGGCCGAGCTCGTGATCTGAGAGCGCACGGGCGGCTGTGCGGCCTGTGCCCGCGTGGGTGGCGTCGTCCTGCCTTTTGAAGTCGCTTATGAAGGCGTCGCCGCCCCAGTCCCGGCTGAACGTTGCGCGTGGCGTGTCCCAGACGACGAGGAGCGACCTCTCGCGCGGGCGAGAGCGCTCGACGAGCGGAAAGGTCATCGTCACCATCATTCAAGGGAGGAAAGACCACCCGGACTGGACAATTGGCGTTTACTAAACGGCCCTGGGCGTCTATTCAACAGCCCTGCCCTGTTCGATTCCTTCTTCGGGCGCGTTTACTAAACGACCTCGCGTGTCGGAGTGTTTGTTATGGGTGTGGATGTTTTGATTCTAGTTACCACCACCATCGCGGAAAGGCCATCCTTACCATCCTCATTTGCTGTCGCCTCTCCCCTCTCTCCGACCTGCTCCTCCCTCTGACAATCCCCTCTGACAATCCCTCTGACCCTCCCTCTGACCCTCCCCCGCCCTCTCTCTGACAATCCCTCTGACAATCCCCTCTGACAATCCCTTTGACAATTTGCTGTTGCCTCTCCCCTCTCTCCTCCCTCTGACCATCCCCCCTCGCCCGCCCGATCCTGGGCACCGGCAGTCTTTTCAGAGGACGCCACACAGTCGGGGCGCCGAAGAAGGAAGCCTTTTCGTTGGGGGCGTGCTCGGCGCTCCTTGATTGTTTTACAGTTTGCCTTGGGCTTTCTCAGGTTTTCCCTGGGAATCGAAGCTGAACGTATGGGAGCTCAACCTATGGGAAAAAGAAGAGCCTCGTTCTTTGTGTAGGGTTTCTTAGGTCAACGCCCGGACTGTGGGGCCCCACGCCCCCGCGAATGCCTCTGGAGGCTTCCCAGAGGGCTCGAACAGGGCCAACAACGCCGATGGCACACCATGGGAGGCTCCCATGAGTTGCCACCGAAAGCACCGTCCAGAAACTTTGACCCTCTCGAACAACAGACCTATAGTGATCGTTGTTTGTATTCATTATTTTGCCGATCGGCGCGGGCCCCCAAACCTCCCATCCCCCCCCCATGGAGTAGATATTGGCTGTTTTTGGCGCCTGCTTCGAGCAGGTGGAGTTTCCCCCAGAGGCCGCACTGCTGCAAACAGTCGCACCAGGCAGAGGTCCGGAGCCGGACCCGCCCCTCCCCCCTCCCCTTCCGCCCAATGTCGAAACGACGAATAAGAAAACGCTCACCAAACCATTGGATGCTCCCATGACTTGGCATCGCTCGGACGTGTGCATTTTTCCTTCGGCGAGGGCCATCGAGGAGCATCCTTGATCATTTGGCGAAAAAAACCACGCACGAAACCCAAAAAAAGAAGGGAATGGACGTCCGAGCGATGGCGAGATGAGTTGCCACCGAAAGCACGGTTCAGAAACTTGGACCCCGTCGAACCGCAAACCTATAGCACGGACGTAGCTGTCGGAGGTGCGCGCGCGAGTTTCTTGGGTCGGCGCCCCCGGACCCACTGGCAGCACCTCAGGCGCGGCCCCCGCGCACTGCGCGCGCCACGGTGAAGTCGGGCGTGCCCCTCTACGAGATGGATCTTCAAGAGCAGTACAAAAAATAGTCTGGGGACGATAGTTCGATTGATTCTGAAGTTGCTTACACAATGTTTGGCTATCTGTTGTCTTCCCTCCAAAATCCGCCTGTACGAGGACATGCCCGACCGAACGCCGCTTGAGGGACGCATGAAACCAGTGCAGATTTCGGGCAGGTAATTGTGATGTTGTATTTCGTTCCTATCCAGGGTCGGAGGATGCCGCCGCATCGCCGATGAATCGAGGATGCGGCGCCATCTGCAGCCCCGTTTTCTCCACTCGCACGTCGTCGATGTAATGGCGATGTGGCGCGATCTCCCGACCCGATCTGAGCCGGCTCCCTGTGGGAGGCGCTCTGGAACGACCGCGTCGCTTGATGCATCCCCAGGCCCTTCAGCTCTTAGATGGATTCCCAATGTATTATCATCCGGGTTCATCCTCATCTTGCCCTCGTTTTCAACCGCGAGCAAAGGACCAGGCTCCGTCTTCGACTCGTCTCGTTATCGTTCGAACCATCCCCGCCCCTACCAGGGCATGGTAAGTTGACTCTACCAGTGTACGCCTTCTGTAGGGATGGGCACCGTGAAACCTTGAGGAGGCGGCACCCAGGGTGGAGGGTCGGTCGGCTGGCCGGGCAAAGGTCCTCCCAGCGGGGGAGGGGGTGGAGCCGCGGCCGCAGCATCAGGCGTTCACACATGGATAGCTCCAGCATGAACTGACAACATCTCTCAGGATGACTCGAATAATACAATAGTTTCGCGGATCTAAATCGAGCAGCAGACCGAGTTCCGAGCTCTAGAATCGACCGAAAGACGCGCCTGATCTGTGCAAATCGATTTGTGTGACCCGCAGCACTCAAACATCGAACACACGCACACACACACAATGAGAAACACGAAGAGATAAATATGAACAGACACACAGACACACATCCAGACAGAGAGCAGGACACAGGCAAACATACAGCAGTGGAATGCAGAAGCTTGTTCATCCTGCATCGAGGTCGAGTCGCATTTGTCGCTATTGTGACCGCCGTGAGTCTGTGATTGCTCGTCCCACTACCGGCATTCTGCAGGGTGTGTCTAGGCTGTCCCTCCCTGCGATTCGCCCCGCCCCAGCGCACCCACCCTGTGGTGATACGGCACCCATACCCACCGAGGGGGGGG